>CAAKHG010050373.1:0-26300 GCA_901007715.1 Dactylopterus volitans
AGCGATGTGTGTGTGTGTGTGTGTGTGTGCCTATTTGAGATGGTTTGGGGAGAGTGTGTGTGTGTGTGTGTGTGTGTGTGTGTGTGTGTGTGTGTGGGTAAGTGATTGTGGTATTTTGGTAAGACATGCTGATTCATCTACAACTACTTCTGTGCTAACAACGCCCAGAAAATACATAATAATACAGCAATGACTGAACTTGTTGCTGGTTAGCAAAGCTACGCCAGGAGATGTACCTTCAACACTAAAATTGGCTATTAAAGTAACACATGATGTGTGACTGAATGTGCTGTTTAGGATTTAAAAACAATGTGAAAGGTTAAAGGTAAAGGTTGGTCTCACCTGTGATTCTTCCGATATTCCCCTCAAAAAGAGTCCCCACAAAACCAGCAATGTGTGCCCCAAGGCTGACCCCGATGAAGTGAAAGGATTCCAGCTTGCATCCATGCCTCTATTGAGCAAGACAGCAAACCTCAGTCCATTTTTACTTTCCCTTTCTGGGTTTCTTGTGCAAAATCAAAGTTTTCCAAACCATAATTGACATACAATATACTTGGAATGTAATTTCTAATCTGTAGAATTGATACACTTGGCTTCGTGGTGGTTCAGAGCATCTAGAGTACAACAAAGGTGTGCCAAAATACAGTTTTCTGCTCGTGTTAAGTTACTTTTAAAATGCTGACACATTAAATGTGTCTATTATTTATAGTATATAACTATACATACATACAAAACCCTAAATTTAAAAATGTGAATTTCTTCAAAAAGCATCTTTTGCATCTCTCTTACCTGCAGCTGGCTGATGAGGATGGAGATCTGAATGGCCACCTCTTTGTAATTCTCCACCACCTGGTTATAGGCAAAGGAGGCGCTGTAGACCCAGTCCACCAGCAGCACATTGAAATCCTGAGCCCTGAGGAGGGCCTGTGCCAGCACTTTCACCCAGGTTGGCTTAGTCCCCAAGGCCCTGCAAGATGGCGGGGGCGTCAGGAAGGGGAGAGAGGGTGGAACGATGATGGGTGACAGTAGGCAACAGCAGAAAGAAGTTGGGGGAGGAGTACAGGTCTTATTGGCATACTGTATGTGCCTGTTGTCGTGCACTTCACTTCCCTGCTCATAATGAAGCATCAGTCTGTATTCTTGCTTCCAACCAATGTGTGCAGACGTTAAGTTTAATCCAAAAGAATTAGTGGCTCTATTTGGGCGTGGCAGCACTTTGAAGTATATGCTAACAGTAAATAAACACCAAGTACTGTAGTTGACGAAGCTGATGGGAATGCAGTTTGCTTCGGCGATTATTTGGTCAAAAACCAAACTAGGGAACAAATTTAAGTTTTGACCAATTAATGATATCACAGTTCACCAAGAGGAGGACATGGTTGTGTGCACCAGCATTGAGGATCAGTGGGAGCTGTTGAGATCCTTCACTCTGGACCAAAGTGGAAACACTCACCATGGATCTAGATAACCAAGCTCTTGATAAATCCATGCATGTTTCACAGTGTTTATTATTTCAGTTCAAGTGTGTTTATGGAATCTTTTGTCTTTTAAAAATAATTGTCTGTCCAATTAAAATTACAAGATTAACCTAATTTATAATCTAAGTTATATTAAACCAATGACTGAGTATGAAAACGTATTAAGTATCTAAATCAATCAACAAAAACTATTTTTCTTAGAATAAAATAAAGCTACCATCATTTATCGTGGGAACAACTGCCTTTGTGTTTTCTTTATGTTTTTTATGGGTCAATATGTACTGCCTTCTACTGCATATCAGATGTTTGTAAATGTTTTATGAGTTGGTATATCACATCTGTATTAAACATGGAAAATGATTTCTGCAGACACATACACTATATAGAGATCTTATGACGTGACCACACATACGATCTCATCCGCATTTACTTGGTTGTTTGTCGTATCTCTTGCTAAGTCATCAAAAGGCGCATCATGTTTTTTTTTCTTTCCTTTTTTAACTCATGATTGCCCCCAAAGTAGTTAAAATGGTCCATATTCTGCCTCCCAAAATAACATCTCTCGCTCATTTGAGGTTAATTCAAAGCACACAACTGGTTAGATGATTAATGAGCAGACACGCCAAAACACACTGCCATGTTGTGTCATGAAAGGTCGAGGCTTGGGCTACTCCAAAGCTGAGTATTATGATCAGGCATGCGATGAAAGCTCTTACCTGTATCCATGGATGATGACCTTGGTTGGGCGGGAGACATTGAAGTAGGCCTGCTGGGGTTCGGCAAGAGACCCCTGGTTGAACATCTGTGCACAGTCCAGGTTCCTCCTGGTCAGCAGCAGGTACTGGACCTGAAGCTTGACTCGATGCTGCCAGAATTCCCGCAATGTGGTGTTGCTGAGCTCTGCACACGCGGCATCTGTGTGCCCTTCCTCTGCACCTTCTGGAGGATTAGAGGCACATTCTATAAAAGCACCACCACCTGATGAACTGATGATGAACTGAGACAAGAAACCATCAACTAAAAGAGTTCAGTATTACACGAGTCCTCCTCTCACCAGTAAAGTTTGGCACCATATTTTCATGAGAACATGCAAATCAAACTAAAACCAAAGCTGGGTGATTAGGAGATTAAAGCCAATTGTTTCTTTTATAGTTACTTCCACTGTACTGATAACTGGCTGACAATGATTGTGTGACTTACATTTGTACAATCATGTCCAATTTGCACTTTATCTAGCATTGAGTCCCGGTATTTCGCGTTCTTGCGTTTTGTTTCAAAGTTACACTTCCACGCTGGAGCTGCCGAAGCTCAGACACGCACCACTTACCTGCCACCGGTGGCGAGACGCCGACCGCCAGAACGCACAGGAGGATCGCTTCGAGCTTCCACGGCATTTCTTGCGGCGCCTGCGGAGTTAACGGGGCTGCGAGTCCTGCTGCGTAGCGGCGCTCGGCTGCCGCGTTTGGCCCCAGAAATGCGCCCGCGGCTCCCCGACGCGGCGGCTGCGCGCCCTTTAACTGGCAGACGGCGGGCAGAGACGGACGCGTGAATCCCTCACATGCGACTCGAGGACACGGTAGCTAACTGCTGGTTTGGTGCTGCCACGTTGTACGATTAAAAACCAGCGTTGAATGTGTGCAATAGGAATGTTGTTTGTGCGACTGAATGACGCCTGCTGGCGCTAATGCGCGATCGCTCCTCCAGCCTCGGGGCCCCGGCAGGTGATCCGCTGCTCTCAGATGAGAAGCGGTGGCTGGCAAACCGTCGCTCACTATGCAACAAACACATACAACCCAGCGAAGCCATTCTGGAACAGCCAACCCCACGTAACTCTGCTGTCACATTCACGTTGAGGAGCAAAACAAGCCGGAGTTGCGTAATTGGCATCCGTCCATGGTGAGAGAGCCACTCGACCAACTCTGAGAAAAACAACACCCCATCCAGGGTTATTGCTCCCCCTCGTAAATAAGCAATCAACGCCGTTTAAAACTCACATTCCACAATTTCGGCTGTTATAATCGAATGCAGCGATCTGTCTCTGTAACTGCTCTGGAATTTATGGGCTTGTGTTGCATATTAAAACATTTGCAGGTTAGCAGCCGCCTCTGCTGATAGGAGAAGGCCGGTGAAAGGATTATGTCACATTCAGTTCTTTCGACAACATCAGCAGGGAGAGTACTGACGCCATTGTAACATTAACAGATTTTGGCTTAAAGTTTTAGAATGAGATGAAAAGACTTGGCTGTACACTTGTGCCTTTGATTGACACAAGCTCTGTGGTACGGAGCTCACCTCTCTCTTTCACTTTCTTTGTCACCGTCCTCTTTGCTCTCTTTTGTCAGTGTACCATCAAAATGATGCCCAAGCTCTTATTTTCAGGTCGAGTAGTTGTATAATCTCGCTTTAAGTCTCCACTGTAAGCCTGAACATATCCACAAGACCCTCTTTATCCCTTTTGTTCAGTCATCACATTTTTAGTGTGCGATTGTTGATCTTTTTTTATTCCCTGCTCAGACTGGCAGTGAATCCATGACCTCATTGCTGTTCAATGCCTGTTTGTTTAAACTTCTGTACTCTGGCCTAGCTGCCCCAGCTGCTTTGCGAGCGTGATTGTGTGTGTGTGTGTGTGTGTGCATGTGTGCATGTGTGTGTGTGCGCGTGTGGGTGGGTGGTGAGTGGTTGCCCCATTGCGTCTGAGGAAAATCAATCCTCAGCTAATCGAAATTTCCATTATCAATGCTCTTTCACGTAATCTGTGTTGTAAGTACTGAAAGACCAAGTGATTCCTGTTGTTTCTATCCACACACCAAAAACCTAACTAGGGAAAGTAGGTCAAGGGTATTTCTTGCAGTTGGCACTGAATATTTTTGGCTCAGTTTTTTTTTAACATGATTACAACTTAATTACATTTTTTTAAGACTATGAATCACCAAACTCTGCTACCCTCATGGCTCATAGAGATACCGTGCAACATAAATGTTATTCTGAAGACAACAAAATTAAAATTCATATCAAAGCTGACTGAAAGCATATAAAGATAAAAGTAAAAACAGAGCATGTATGAAAATGTAGCATGAGAAGGATACATATCCAGACACTTTAATTGTGTACAATACATTTTATATACAGCAAAAACAACTGACAATGAATATTCATGCAGGCAGCAAGCTCAACGTTATGAGTGTTTTTAGCCCATACATTCATATTCTGATATTGATGTTGTTAGCTAACTACAAACTTAGAATTGTTAAGGCACTGAAGAACTAAAGGTTGAATGCAGCATCACACACCTTCTCCTCCCCCTTGGTTAATGTGCAAGGTGTTGTACATCTACATAATGACATAACAGCTCCACACATTATAGCTTTAAAGAAACATCAACAATAATAATCATCAATGACAATTCCAAATTGTCCTCTCAGGAAATATGACCTGCCTTTCAGGGGCCACGGTAATTTCAACATTAGCAAAGGGGTAAATCAGTTATCAGAAGGTGGCCGTGTGGTTAAACACAGCCGACTTTGTTACTCTGTTCATCTGTTACTCTGTTCGCTTCACATTTCCAACCACATGTCAACACTATCATTTAACTCCTGCTCTTTGTCTGTGGTCCACCATGGGCGCACAGGGGAAAAAAGTACTGCAATGTACAGTAATTGTGTTTTTGTTACTTTTAAGAGAGGGCTCTTTGCGTCTCCAAAATGCCTTTTTTTGAAAATCATTTGAAACATCCACAGAAAAACACGTTTAAAATGTCATTTTTCTGTGGCATTGTTGTCAAATTGAAAAATCCGACAATCTCCAAGGCCAGTAGCGCGTAGTGATTTTGACTAAAGGAAAGAAACAAATTGCTGCCTTTCAAAAGCAGCATTCACTTTAGCCGAGCAATTTTCACAGGAATAGTAAGCGGTTAAAAACCGCAATTGTTATCTGGTCTTAACAACAAAATTAAAAGTGTATACATGACAACAAACTGTAAAAATCTTGAAGGCATAAACAATATCTGGGCCAACAGGGACACTAATTGAGGAAACTGTTCAATGCGTCAGGATCAAACAACCCATACAGTCGTGCCTACATACTTAAATTTAGGTATTTTCCAGTAAAAATCCTTTATACCACCATAAAATTATGTATCATGTAACTGTAACATGGTGAGAATGATCAGCATTTATCTGGCCCTTATTCTGTCTCTCTCCTTTGGCAACTGGGAGGCGAGCCATTCGGTGGTGCGTTTACGTGCTGCTTCCCAGGTGTATCTGGGGACGTATCCCAGATCCCTTTTCGCCTTCTGATAGGAGAAGCTGAATGGCGTGTTCAACATGGTGAGGAGCTGCCGGTTCAGCGGTGGGACGATGCGTATTAGAGGGCGAACCATCATGCACAACATCTCCAAGAAGAAACAAATCATGTAGAGGAGGCTGAGTGGCAGAAGTACCTTCTCTTGAATGTGGAAGCCCAAAGGTGACATCATGACATGGTTGAAGTCTGAATAACTTGCGTGTGGCGTGTCGTCTGAAATGAAGTAAAAATTTCCACCAATCTCATTTCTTTTTTGCGGGTCGCTTAGGCTGCGGGCTGCTTGGAGGTGGGCCACAGCCACGTTGCCCACATAGACAGGATTCACTCTGGCCTCAGGGACAGACATCCGAAAAAGCACATCTTTGTTTCGTATGCCGTCACCCATGTGGCCCAGGAGGAAGCGACAGCCCTCCCCATAGATATACATGGGTCTAAGGGCACAGGTGGCCAGTTGGCCCCCATTTGGCAGTGCCTCTCCATTGGCCTGGAGGGTTCTCTGCTCTGCCTCCTTTTTGGTCTTGCTGTAAAAAAATTTCAAGGAGCATTCATAAAACGTGTCCTCATTGCCATTGAATATGGGTTCCCCTTTAGGGTTGGGCCCCATCACCTCAATGGTGCTGGTGTAGATGAAGGACATTACATTCTCTTGAATACATGCCTCCAGAAGCAGCTTTGTTCCTGGAAAGCAGAGACGCTCTTGTTTTCATATATACTGGAGCATTTATTTAGAACTTATCTCAGAGGTGTATAAACTTTTCTTCTGCAGGCAGTCATAGCAAATAGAAAGTACATTGTCTAAAGTAATAAAAAAAATTCTGGAAGAAAACTGAGGACAGCTGTGTAAGTGTAAGTGACAAAATATTTCACTTACACTCAATGAAGACATAAAAAGACTGATCAACGTGAGATGAAGTGTTAGCTGAAATCTAGGGAGTGAAACACTCGATGCAGAAGTATGAAAAGTTTTTATGTGTCTACGTTTGCACACTTAAGAAACTCTGAATCTTTTAGAAAATTTAAGCTGGGAAATGATAGCATAGTCACTGTAGAACTTCAATGTGTCCAAAACACTGACTTACCTTTGACATTGACTCCGTACATCTCATTGTACTCCACTGAATCCTGAACGTCAATGATGGACGCGATGTGGAAGACGACTGAAGCACCTTGACAGGCTTTTTTCAGGAAATCACCATCTCTGATGTCCCCCTCGAAAACACCCAGCTTTGTATCACCTCTACAGTCTGACACGCAGCAAATCAATTATTACACAATGTAAGACATGATTTATTATTTTTTTTTATAACAAAATAAACATTCATGCAGGAGGCATTGAGTCCATGTAATTCATGCTTTAAAGGGATAGTTGGATTTGCTACTGATGAATAGTTAGTGTGTTACAAATAGTAGATGATGGAAAAGGTCACCTATACAAATCAATATCTGCAAGTATTTGCTACATTTCAGTATTTCAGTAAATTAAATACGACTATATTCACATTCATATTCATATTTTACTATGTGTAATCCTTTCTGTGAAAAAAACCCTCATCCCTGCAGAAAAAAACCCCAACATGTCTGTAGAGAGAAAAACAACTTGTAGGTAGGCAGAGTTTCTTTTACCGTCCAGAGTCCGCACATATTGGGGCTCCACGTGTTTGTCCAACAGTCGAATCTCAGCCAGTTTTTCTTCCTCCAGCAGCAGTCTGACCAGCCTTTTACCCAGGAATCCACAGGCTCCCGTCACCACGCACACATCATTTTTCAGAGACATTGTCGGTTGATTCTCTCTTGGTGCAAGGAAATTAAAGCTCACCTCAAAAGCTCCTCTTTCAGGCACTTGTTGCTGAGCTTGCAGGTTTCAAAAGAAGTGGCTCAAAACAAAGAAACTAAAAGAATATAAAACTTGTCTTCACGGAAGTTTCAGATTCTTTGCCACTTTAACGTGAATCTTTCTGGAACAAGACAAAATAGGGGCTGGAGGGTTTTATATAGCAAGGACAGATGCTTGGTGGGGAGGGGAGGTGTAACCTTTTATTTAATCAGAATACTTATGTGGGCAGACTAAACATGTGATGCAGCGGGAAAAAAAAGTTGCCGCACCCTTTCTCAAAATCGTCTTTCAAAATAAGATGACGTTATCTCACATATGGTAAAGTAGATTGCATGCCATCAAAGGTGATAACAATGTTTTTTTTTAAGTTTTACTAAAATTTATCTCTTTACTGTTGAAAGGGTCTCTTTTCATATTACATGTCAAGTCAATCTTACATGCTTACAGAATAAACTAGTGGCTTTTAGGTTGTAAAATAATTTTTTCACCTAATTGTTCTTTTCACTTTGGCTTCTATTCACATTTTTGCCTTTTCCAGCAGTAAGCTTCTTATTGTTGAAGCATGAAGACAAAAATTTCTCAACAAAAGACCTTTGATTAACTTAAACGCTTAAACACTTTGCATAGTTCAAACTTTTGTCACCAAACTGTGCTTCAGCAGACACAAGGAGAACTGATGTGACTCTGTGGTCCAAGAGTTTTTTACTGCTTTATTTTGAAATTCAGGGTCTACAAGGGAAGATGATTAGATTACGTCTGTAGTCATTAATCAAGAACCCAAGTGCACTCCGCTTGTGAGCAAGGAAAAAGGGTCAGATAAAACTGGACTGGATGCGTCAAAGTGCGTTTGTCTGTCAGACAGGTTTTCCCTTGTAAAGTGGCTGAGTGAATGGCCCACTGGGTCAAATGGCGAGCTGGTGGAAAAAAAAAATTGACCTGCACTTTCTCATTTAATGTAAAAATCCAGACTTACATTTGTATTTATTTTACATTATGTTTTTTTTTCCATGGTCAGTTTTTTAGTGGAAACCTTTGACAGTCATTGTCTTGATGTTGTACCGCAAAGGGGTTGCTGGGTGTAAATAGCTGGATGACTATTCTCACCTACATCAAAATAGACACATGATTAAGATGATCAAATATTTTATTGGGTAACAATTTATATTAAGGTACACCTATGCGGAATTAACAAGTTGCTTATTAGCATGCAATTGAGTAACATATTGGCTCTTAATCAGTCACCTTTTATTGTTAAAGAGAATGTCAAAGCAAAGTTGAAATTGTCTTTCCCTCAAACATCACAGGTTCTGTAATTTCAATGAAATGGTACGCTCTTGGAAACTCGCTGTCTGCTATTCAGTGTTTGCAGTCCTTGGTGCAGCCGTCACTGATAACACAGCTGTCTTATCTGAAAGTGAAGGATGAAGTCTCAAGGGTATTTTCGTCATCATTCACTTTCTACATTATGTGTAGCAGAGTCTGATTTTGCTTATTCTTCTTCATATGCTGATAACTGATAGAGAACATTTCTTATGAAATAGAGAGTGAATAATTAAATTTGAAATAGAAACGTCAGTGTTTTATTTTCAGCTCAAAATACAGCAAATCGAAAATGTTTTATATTTAATGAAAGCTGAGCTTTTGAGTCTGGCAACACAGAAATGAATGAAATTCCAAGGCTACAGTGTTAACCAATAATGTCAGCAGACTCCATCTGTTCATTTGTTATTCAATGCTCCCAATAAGGATCATGTTGGCATTATTTTACATATTTATGAAAAAAATCCCTGATGTAGCCATTGATCTTCTTCGTTGCCTAACAGCCACTGATATAACACTCTTACTCTGCTTTAAGGTGACAGCCATGCAGGTGATACTGCATTTTTACACAGTAAATTCCATTCAGTTATTTTGATTTGGTCCTGTTCATTGTCGTGGATGACAGTCATCCAAGAAAATGTCATAGCCTCTTAAATTTCTGTACAATTGAGTTAATTTTCAGTTTCAATTATAGTTTCAATTCAACTTAATATTTGTGGTTTTCACTTTCAGAACACAATAGAACACTTTGAAACCCCTTAAATTAGAAGGAAAACGTGTCAGTTTTTCTATGCGTTTCCAATCTACCCCACAATGTTCATTGTAAAATTATGAATTTAAGAATATACAAATATATTTCATATAAGAGGTTTACCTGCTGGATGCAAGATGTTCTCCTGATGCACGAGTGGCTACACCTGTGTATTGGACCATGACTTGCAAACTGATGGTGATGTCACAAATCATGTTCATACATTGTCAACCATAACTCAAGCTTTAATGCGAAGAGAGAAACTTTACACTTTAAGATTATCAATGCAAAATGCACATACTGTACATCATTTTGCACATTAAAATTTGTATGTCCAAGTGAAGAAACAAGAAGAAAACACACACCAAAATGTTGTACGGTGCTGTTACCACTGATATTAGGAACCAGCTATGCAACACAATATTTGTTAGCTGAACCTCCTAAATGTTTGTGGTCTGTGTGAGTTTTAGTTGATAATACAAGCTAAATATCATGCTACCATGATACCATGCCTTAACTGATCCCGATTCAATCTAGCAGATCATTGATCCCTAAAACAACAAGTGTAATGTCCAGTGAATCAATGGCCAGTCATTTTGAGAGGAAGGCAGGGTTTGTCCGCTCATTCATTGAGTATTGAGTGTTTCCGTTCATGCAGTATGGTGTGAAAGATCAAAGGAAGCAGAGCAGAATAGATGCAACAGCACAATCAGTAAATGCAAGGACAGGAAATGACATGAAAGAAATTCTTTATGCAAGAAATTTTTATGCAGTAGAGTTCATTTGAGTACCGAGCAAATTCTTGTACCTGCAGCTGATGTCTGCAACCCACTCTATTTTCAATAGTTTGCATTGTAGCACGTGGTACATCTGGCCTTGCTAATTCCAGTGAGACTGTAGCAAAAGTCAGCAGCCGCCCACCTGCCGAGCACTATGAGCACTTAGCTGTGGGAAGTGGGCACTCCTGCTGGGCATCATCCTCTGAACCCTCTGGGAGATGAACTGTCATTGTACAGGCGCGAATCCCGCCAAGAGGCTCCAAGACACTGAAAACTCTGTCCCAAACATCTTGCTGTGGATCGTACCGTTGGACAATGTCAACCATGCACCTGCTGTTCCAGGAATACCCTCCCACCACATAGATCTGCCCTTTGAACACTGTCACACCAAAGTCGCTCTGTCCTCGTGGCATGGGTGCCACCACCGTCCACTGGTCTGTGTCGGGGCTGTAGTATTCACAGCCGAGGACGTCGTCATAGTTGCTGCTACCCTTGAAGTGATTTCCTCCCATGACAAAAAGTCTGTCTCCCACAGTGCACATGCAGTGCAGACCACGGAGCTCCGTCATGTCGGCCCTCCGACTCCATGTGTCAGCCACTGGATCGTAACACCAAAGCTTCTTCTGGAACGTGTCGCGGGTAATACCACCTGTGTGAAAAATCAGATACAGTACAACGAATATGTTAATAAAATATCTGTCAAAACAGTTTTTTAGGTACGTCTAGAGTACAATGGATGCTTAAGAATAATGGAAAAAAGACCACCTACTAACACGGTATATCTAGTAGATGTGTGCTTCTCAACTGTAGCTATGTATGACAGTGTTATTATTGTCTATGACCTGGTGAAAGACCCAAAACACCCAGTCATTCCAGGAACATCACTGATGATGTGTCCAGAGGCATCAGCAGATGTATTCACGCAGTCTATAGTGCATACTATTTTACCATTAATGGTAATATCCCGAAAAAGAGAGCATGGCTTTGAGCGAAACTCCCCTGAATAAAAAAGGGTGAACAAAGAACTCAGAAAATAATGAAAATGTCTCATTGTTAAATCCAAATTCCAAATAAAGCATACTCATTATTCTGACACCTTCAACACGGAAATTATTGGAATTTTTGGCTTAAAAGTGAACAATTGAATACATAATTAATGATCAAAAATGATCATAATTATTTCACATTTAGCTGTTTTTTGTGAGTGAGTATGCTAAGTAGTTAGGTTGCTCTGTATTTTGAATTTGTCCCTCTGTTAATGGTAAAAAGACACAAACGACATCACTTGTATACCAACATACAGCATAATAATTACAATATGTGATAATAACTTGCATGCACTGCCTTTTAAAATATTTTCTTTAGTACTGATTTTGTTGTTTGTTTTGCCTTGTATATTGTGTCTGACATTCACCTTACACACTAGCAGGCAGATTGAAATGTGCTGCAAGCTTTAACCAGGTTGACGCTTTCCAGCCACACGTCTCTGTGTCTCCTTAGTGTCAGTCCTGCATGTGAGACTTCAGACTCTTCCCTCATCATAACAAGAAAGATGAATTTCCTGTCCACAGTTCTCGAACTTACATGAGATTACATGTTAGAGCAGCTCTGGTAAGAAGCTGCCACAAAACAGGAAGTGGTTTGAGTAGGTCAGCCAGGCAAGTTCTGTGAAATGCAGTTCGTTCTGTCACAGCTGAAGCCTTTAATGTTTGTAGGAAATTGCCAAAATCTGCATGACCTTACAAGTACAAGACTCTGGGAAATACTGATGGTAGAACAATTGTGACCGCTCGCCCCGAGGCCCAAGTACTCAGGCAAAACTGTCGACATGAGAGTGGTTGTTAGGAAAAAAAAACAAAAACCTCTCTCATTCGTGAAGACCACCATTCATTTGAGCCATGTTAAATGTCAACAGTGTGATACTTTGCTCAGCTGCTTAGCGCCAGCACTGTAACTGAATGCAATGTTATGGTTTCTATTTTTTATTACAATTTCCTATTTTTTCCCCTGTGACATCTCCTGACCACACACCAGAGTTCCCTGCTTGTGTCATATGTAGTCAAAAACAAGAGACTTTGCTGCGTTGCACTCTTCAACAAGAGAACACAAAGCACATTTAAATCTGCTTTTTGGATTATTAATTAGAATTATTTGTATCATTAAGATGACATTGAAGATATTGGAATATGCTGGGAGCATGAATGGTTTATTTTTGATATCGTCACACTTTCCATTGCTGTTGTTTAACTTCCTGCTCGTGAAATTATTCGTTAGTTGACCTGATATCTCCACACCTCCAAGAAAAGTTATGTAAATTACATTGTTGAGCAGCTATGCAATAATGCATGTCCGGAAAAGCTATTGAAGCTGCTTCCCTTGTCTATGTCAACAGTCAACAGTCAATTTTGTTATATATAGAAAAGACTAACAGCACAACAGCAAGCACTGTGTAATGTCAGGCATTTCCCCTTCATCGCAGTGTGTTTCTACCTAAACCATGACCACAGATCAGACGATGGTAAGCCACTTTTTGGAACAGTCATAGTCGTTGAGGAAGCACTGAAAAACAACCTGCAGCGTACAGTATATGTGATCTGTCAGTTGCACCAACCACAGCCTGCTTTGTCTTTAACACATTTTAAACGGTCTTTGTGACCATTTGTTCATTCCCCACTGTGTCACTTTGACACTCTAAACAGCAGAGATCAGAACTTTAGACATTAGCACAGAAAATGACAATGTCCTACCTGAGGTGTACAGGAGGTCCCCATGAACTGCTCCAGCATGTCCATAGTGAGGCTCCACTGTGCTGGTCACAAAGGTCCACTCGTTTTTCTTCAGGTTGTAGCATTCCACCGTGTCTGTTCGAAGTGACAGAGAGATATTTGCGGTTGAATCTTTTGGTAGGAATATTAGAAAACACATTTATGTTTTCTATCCAGTATAAATAACCTTATTAGCTCTAGTTTTATAAGGAACCAACTAGTGCCATACCGCACACCAAACCAATCACAGTCAGCAAAAAAAGAGAATGTTGACGCATAACAAAGCAAAGAAATGCAACCAAATGCCAACAGAGAAAATCAGACCACATATCATGATTTTGACGACTGCCAAAGGCATTGTTGGCGACGAAGAGAATAGAAACACAGGTAGAGGTATCTCGAAGATTGTTTGGGTGAGTTAGAGTTTCATGAGAAGAGTTGTTTGTGTATGCTGACAATTACAGTTCCTAGAAAGACAATATTGGAATTAACCAAAAAAGAAAAAAAAGAAAAAAGAAACAAATATCAGACTTTTACGAAATCAAAAGTGTAATCAGTGCATGCACATCTAGCTGAGACTGGGATCACATCTCTGTGAGACACAAAGAACTGTTTCATTGGTATTCTGACCACACATGCATGAAAAGCAACATTCTCAATTCTGCTGTGGAACCAGCAGGTCGCTAACTGCACTATGCAGACAGGACAGTTGAGATGGGAGGCAAACTTTGTGAACATTGGAATTGTGTTGTGTTGTACAATATATACGCTTATGTCTTATGGCTGGGCTTAGCCTCAGGGGAGGCAAGAACGAGCAGCAAAATATAAAGAGTTGCAGTGGTATTCATAGCAGCTCACCAATCTCTCCTGTGGCATTTCTCCCACCGACTGCAAACAGTTTCCCCTTCAGAGCGTTAAGGTGAAAGAAGGTCCTCTTCTGATTTAGTGAGGCAATCTGAAGCCACATGTTGAAGCGTGGGTCGTATCGGTAGGCAGTGTCTATGGCTGTGTTGCCCTTGGTGTCGTAAGTACTCTGACCTGTGAAGCCAAAAGAATCAATTTTCCTCGAAACAGCATTTCTTCAGAAAGTTTCAAATCATTTAGGGCCGGTCTGAATTCTTGGTGATGTATAATGTATTAGAACTTTACTGAAAAGTTGCTTGAATTCAGTATGTATGTAAGTAAAAGGACTGTATTAGTTCTTTGGCATCACAATGCCGATTGGTGTGTTTGCAGACAAGATTGTGCAATTGCGAAAAAACTGATGCATCACTTGACACAAGGGGAATGTGTGTAATTTTCTTTTCCTGTTTTACAATGGAGTCTTTCTTTGTTCATATTTTCATCTTCAGCTTTATCAAATTGCTTACACTGCTTGCAAATATGGATATTGCTGTGACATTGTGTGAACTGTTTGGGCTCTGACCTCCGACAATAAAAAGGAAGCCTCCCAGAAGAGCCACACCATGCTGGTAACGTGGCACCTCCATAGGCTTGAGGGGTCTCCAGTGGCCGGTCTTCTCATCATACAGTCTTAAATCCCTACTCACTACTAGCTGCTGCCGCATGACGCCGCCTAGTGCCAGAATGTGCGTGGCATCCGAGCGTATCTGTGTTCGCTCTGTTTGCAGGGCAGGCTGCATATAAGGCATTATCTGGTAGTTGCTGGCCTCCAGCAGAAGGTTCACACAGGCTGTCACTGAGCGCATCAGAGAGTCTCCTTCCTTTTCGTCATCCTGGGAAATCTGAATCAGCTCACTGGGGCTCATCAGTGGGAAACGAACGTGGCACATCAAAGCATAGACAGAAGAGTGGCGTTTCGGAAGGTCGTATTCCAGCCATCCTTTGGCGACGTGGTAGAGCTCCATTTCAGAGAAACCCATTAGGGAGTTGCTGGCCAGAGCATTGACCATGCTGGCCTCAGAGAGCTCGAGGTAGCGGCCATTCTGCACCAACGCTGAGAGGTTCTGGCTGACAAAGTCACCTACTTTGGATAGAACAAAGAGGATCAGCAATATTCATTACTCCCTTTATTCAGCAGTTTCTGCAGTTTGCTGGAAAAGAAAGGAAACCTTTAGCGAGATGTTTTACATCCACCTGAACTGGGCAGACGAGAGACAGAATGTGCTTTTGCAACTGTGCTCTCGGATCAGTTTCACATTACTCACCTATGTTCATCTGCACGTCCTGCAGAAGCAGGTCTGTGGCGATTCGCTCTACCTCCACACAGTTATCAATGGTGATCTGCATCAAAGAACAATACAGATATGACATATGTTAGATAATTAATAACCAGTGACATACTTTGACTGTTTTATGTATTGTATATTGTATTCTTGACATAGATAGAGTGCACAATGGATGGCCAGTGAAAGCACAAAAAAAGCTTGGCAGCTTAATAAGAAAGACCCTTCCCCCAGTTGAAAAATATCTAGCATCTAAGGAGAGAGTTGTTAAATGAGTGTAAAAAAACAACAACACAAAAAACCTCTCACCTCACTGCTCAGAAGCTGATTACAGAAGCTCAGAACAGGCATGACCTGCAAGAAGTTTGCAGCCTCCAAAGTGTCCTGGAGGTTTCCCAGGTCGATTTTGACTTTGGATGTGTAGATGAAATCTATAATGTTCTTCAAACCTGACTTAGTGACCCCATGTAGCTTGATCTCTTTCATCTCCTGCTCCCTCATGCCTCCTGAACAAGGAAAAAAGAACAGAGTGACAAAGACGAGGTGAATGAATGACTCTGCATTGTTTCAGGAGATTAGTCTTGTGCAGGCGTGATGCCAAGTCAGCGAAATATAAAGAGACAACTAACAGAGTAAAGCCTAGCCCACCAGAAACATGACATTGGTTTTATACTGCAATGAAATTACCAGCTTCTCTTTTCTTTGACTGTATATGAATGCTCTCAATCTGTGCTTCAAATCAAGAGTTGTAGCACTCTGAGTACAGTAAAATGGCATTTCAAATTAAACCTTGTCATTGGGCCAGGAGAAACTACAGGTTAAAAATGCCTCATGTTAAAAAATGCCTCATGTTAAAAGTCTGTTTATCAGACACACAAGGTATCTGGTTGCTTTTAGTCTAACATTATAATTGGCATGAGAAAATATTAACATAGTCTGACAAGCTAAATATGATGTCCTAAAATGGTCATATGAAAAAGGACATGACTTGAACATAAAACATTATCTTTCTATACAACATTTGTACAAAGGGTAAATACTATGCTATTTTCAATGTAATACAAACAAATCAAACAAACCTTTATCTTTTGAGTCTTTGTTAAACTCAAGAGATTCAGCTACAAGGTACTTTTTTGATACTGCACTGTGAATCCTAACATAGTCTCAAAGTGATATATTTTCTCTATCAAAGCAGTACTGTATAGAATTTCGAGTCAATTTTATTGGTATTGCTACTTTGTTGGGTTGCGTGATACTGTAGAGCATTCATCAGTGTTACTCGCCTTTATCTCTGAATAACAGAGGACAACGAACCTGTGAACATAGCCTTGAAAAAGTTACTGGAAGAAGCCATGATGACTCTGTGGACTGGGAACATGTCTGAGCTGTCTCCAGGAATCAAGACGACATCACAGAGTATCTCAGTTGCCCGGAAAGCATCAAAACCCTGCAGAGCAAAATTAATAAATAAAATTAAGGAATGAATGTTATCATTAACTTCACTTTCTACATTTTAACATTAATAAATCACAGCAATAATTATAATGATGATGATGATGATGATGATGATGATGATGATGATGATGATGATGGCGGCATTGAATGATAAATAGCTGAGGGAAGGTGGGCTGCATTAGATTCCTCTGTCTCTTTATTGTGGTACTGTTCAATTCAATTTCAATTCATTTTGGAGGGACAGTGCTCATTAATGGATATACACAATACAGTGATGTAAACATGCTGGATTTTGCAAAAAAAAAAAAAAAAAAGCTAATTTTCATCAGTAGTCCCTTTCATTGAACATTAAACATAACAAAAACAACATGAATTGCATACATTTTACAGATACACAGGTAGCACTAAGACACAGGGCAGGTTATACACCGGCGGACAAAAGAAACAGTCAGTGAAACAATTATTTAATGGTTGTTTAACTGCCCCATTTGATCATAAAATATAATGACTATGCCTAGACAGTTTCAGCTTTAAAAAAAATGTTTCTGTTCCAATTAGTCAGTTCATCAGTCGTAAATACCTCCAACACAGCTGATCCATGTTCGGTGCTGCTGAACCCCTTGAACAGTGGTCGAGGAGGAAGTTCAGGCTTTGTGGCTTTGTCTGGGCATGGAGGTGCCGACTCCTTGCGTGGGCTGAGAGGAGCTGGAGCCGGTGCTGGTGGTGGAGCTGCAGCAGGTGGTGGTGGTGGAGCTGGGGCAGCAGCAGGAGACGGTGCTGTCACTACCGCACCAAAACAGAGAACAGATGTTAACTAGAAACGGCTTTTTTTTTTTTTGTATGGTAATGGAGCTTATTTTAGCTTCATTAAAGCAGAATTACTTGACAAAGCATGTCCCTTGTGCACAAGCGGAATTTATTTCTTAATATTCCAAAAATTAAAAGTAAAAAAAAAAAGTTGAAGGGAAGATGCTTTCTGTAGAAGCAAAAAAAACAAACTGTAGAAAGCACAGCTGACACCAAATGATGTCCATTCAACTCAATGGCAAAGCTTTTTCTTGAAAAAGCAGAATATTTTGAGGGGGTTAAAAGGTAGAAATAAGTTGCAACTTTTCAAACATGTCCCTAAAAAGCTGAACATTTGTATATTTGAATTGTTTCAGCAGCTTGAAATACATAGAAATTGCTGGCCAGCAAAAAGTGTAAAGGACAGCGCTTTGCACCTCCCTCAACATGGCCGAAGTGCCCTTAAGCAGGGCACCTAGCTCCACAAATGCTTCCCGGTGCTGTAACGACAACAGCTCACCACCCAGGTGTGTGTGTGCTCACTATGTGAGAGTGTGTATCCTCAATATGCAGTATTGTCTCCTTTTGGAGTATACTTTTAAAAAATGAAATAAAAATACAACCCTCATCGTGACATTCTTTACATTTTCAGTATGGAACTATAAGAGATAGGATCAGCATGTGAATGCACACACACCGTGCTGAGACGGACCTGGAGATCTGTCTTCCTGGGCTGGTGGTCTCGGTGGATCCCTGGACTGATGCCTGCTGCCCAAACGAGGTAATCGGCGACTCAGCCTCCTCGTCCCACTGTCATCTCCAATCCTGCACAGGAGGATGCATGACACATTTTAATGGCGGCTTGGGCTTCTTGTCGTATGGAGACTGCCTCCTTCAGTAGAACTGACAGACTCCCAGGCAACATGGATGCTGCAAAACAACTTCACATCCAAATTCAGTCATTTCTTGTGAGCAGTCCTCTTAAAATCCAAGAATCCTATTCCACAAGAATGTTGAAAGAAGACAAATACTTTGCAAGTTCTAGAGGGAAGATAATGAAATATAAGACCATTGAAACCTTACCCCATTCCGTTAGCGTTTTGGGGTTGAGATCTGTTGTTGCAATGGGGAGACCTCCTAAATGCAGTGAAAAGAAAAGTTTTGATTTTCAGAAATACAATGTTGCACCATATGGCACAATTTTGAAGAACAGAGCAAGCGATAAACAAGTAGCATACAATTGACTTGCATGAACTTTTTTTTGTGTGTCTCCTCTGTGGCTCATGCAAAAAAAATATCCATGTATGAATTTATCCACCCAACTGTGATGCTTTCTTTTCCACAGCAACCTCTGTGCCTCACTTGCAGTAAGACTGGGCTTTTGAGCTCTGCACCATAATGATATTTTGTACGCTGATGAGCTATAACATTTAGACAATAGAATACAATGCAACAGCCCTGCAACAGATTCTTCTTTGTCTATTAGGGACACCTCTCAATATTAGCCAGTACAGTTCAACAGCATCACAAATTACCGTCCCAATAACAATCCCTAAACAGATTCAATAATATTCAACATCAAACCCGTCCTGAAGTGAGAATTTACTGGAAGGCTGTTGCATTATATTCTACAGTAAACATGCAGTATTACTGATGTTATGGCTGTTTGGTGTGTATTCGAAATATGTATGTAATATGAACCCTAAGTTAGTGGCAAGTCAATTAATGTTTTTAGCTGCGTGATGAAAGTAAATCAGCTCAGGTCATTTACCTTCTCAGTATGGGCTAAATTCAGTTTTCATGAGACCAATATTGGGCACAATTTGTGCTACTGTGCACATGATAAGAACTGATACAGTAAAAACAGAAAACAAGTGCAGAGATAGTAGATTAAGTAGTTGTTGAGTGCTGAGTGCTGTGAATGTGGATGAGGTGCCGTCAAACAATGTCTGAGAGAGTGCCTCACTGAAACATTAAAATATCTTAAATCAAATTATTATTATTACCGGCAATACAAAGATAAGAGGTAAAAAATGCAGCTGGAAGAGTGCCATTAACAGCATACAGTGCTACCTGTCAGTGCTATGACATATTTGTTGAATTATTATGTAGGAATTCTAAACACCTGCTCAACACATGTTAAATGATAATAAAACCACAATGCAGGTTTTACAGCCTTGTCTTTTTGATGGGTTTCATGACATACAGACCTGTTTAACTTCATGATTTACCACATCTGTTTGTGTCATCACATGCAGCGCAGGTCTTTATCTTTATTACATTTTCTTCTCTTGCTGTTTTGTTTAAATAATTGCTTTTATGTTGTGTGAAACACTGTATTGCTGCTGAGAAGATCTCGTAATCGCAATGAAACTCGATGAAAAAAAAAATCCTATTATCTTACTTTCATGTGATGTTGAAAGATTCTTTTTTTAATTTCCGATGACAGTTTTCGACACTAGATGATACATGTACAACAATTCTCTATTACACACAACCTTTAATCGAACTCGAGAATCATCGAGGGCTGGCAGGGTAACAGCGCAAATGATTTAAAAGATGTAAAATAACTTGAAAGTAATAACAGGTAAAAGAAAAAAGAAATCAATCTAAAAACCAGTAAATAAATAGTTTGTAAAAAGAATGTTATGTGATAGAGGACGCTAAAAACAATTCAAGTAAGACATACAATAAGATGCTGAATGGACTTGAATGAGAGATTTAAATTCGCAAGGGATACAAGGTTATTGATGTTAAGGGTACTTTGTGAAGAGGTCCAGGTAGTGCAAAAACTAAAAGCAGATCTAAATAGACCTGAGGCACTTGAAGGGATAACTAGCTGTTGGAGTGCATCTGAGTGGCAAAATTGAAATATACAGGGGAATTCCCCGATGAGAGCGTTTTAAACAAACAACTGCATGTGCATATCATGCCATTCGGGCGGAGAAGACCACCTAACTTTCTCACTGAGATGCAGTGAAGAGTGATATAAGCGTCTCATGTAACAAACCTTTCTCAGTCCACCTCTATCCACACATTTCATTAAACTGAGGCTGTTTCTAAACTGTTAAGTGTCAAAAGCATGCGCAGCATTTGAAGTAAGTGATGTTCAGGAAGGCTGCATTTACTTTCTTGTACAGTCTAAACGTGGGCATGAAAATGTTTGCATGAAGGCTTGTTATCGTCCTGTACTGTGGCTCACGTGGCCGAATCGAAAACATATCAAGAGAAAGGGTTCCTGAGGTGACTTACCTGAAAGAAATCCTCCTGAGCAGACTGGATGTGAGGCCTCCCTCCAGCCTGATCATCTAACCAACCTGAACCCAGAGAGGAAGACTGAGAAGAAAATGTCTGCTGCACTCTGCCAGTTTGTTTGCAAGAGGTAGTATGAGCATTGATTGTTTAACCAAGACCTCAGTAACTTCCTGTGCTACTTCTCTTTCCGCATGTTGAAGCTTCACACTGCACTGTGTCACACTTTGTGACACCATTAACTGTACTGGGGGTTATGCTTGTTTTTATGGTGTTTTTTTAACATCTTGAATGAGGACACACTGACAAGTTTTAAATTACCATTGAATGATGAGCATGGTAACCACAATGCACAAAATTGTTTATTATTTATACTTACATTTCTTTGATGTTATTTTCATGTCTTTTGGTGGATGAAAGTTGAAACAAATCTTTCATATCTCATATCTGCAAAGGTAAAGCTGTCTTTTGTTCATGAAATATTCCACTTTTTTATTATGTCGGGAACCTGGCCTTTGGCTCAGTGTGTCACTAATTAGATGAGTTTTTTTCCTCTTCACATTGGGATAATCAGAGAGAGTTATATTAATTTGGATCCTAGTAGTTTTTTAGAGATTTTAAACACGGAGTTGTGTTGTAGTAATTGTGTGCCTTCTTTCTATGTGGAGCTCGCATGCTCTCCCCGTGTCTGCGTGGGTTCTCTCCGGGCACGCCGGCTTCCTCCCACCTTCCAAAAGCATGCTGAGGATAATTGGCTGCTCTAAATTAGGTGCGAGTGCGAGTGGTTGTCTGTCCTTCATGTGGCCCTGCGATGAGCTGGCGTCTCGTCCAGGGTGGACCCCGCCGTTCGCCCATTGCAAGCCGGGATCGGCTCCAGCAGGATCGCGACCCGGTAACCGGAATAAGCGGAAGTATAAGAGAGTAAGTGCTTGTTATAACAAATCCACAGACTGAAGGAGCTTCTTCACCTCTGCATTTATTAACTGAGAGCACTGCCAGCACCTTCTCTCCAGTTTGCAGTATCATTATCTTCCTCCGTTCATCACAATCAAACCGAGAAGTTTGTTGTTTCACTCCAAAGGCAAACAAAATTATTGCATAATTTGCTGCCACCCTCAGCTTTCACAAGACACTCTCACTCTTGCATGAATATACACTGAATGCAAATTATGCAAGCTCATGTTATGCATATGTTCTCCTGACATATTTCAGTTTTGTCATGACTGACTCTCAGGCTGCTGTTCAGTAGTGAGTCCTGCTCAGTAGCTTCCATTATTGTCCTCAGTGCTGCTCTCTGCTGGCTCGTTAGAGTTTGGAAAACTGTATGAGATTCCTATTGATTTCAGCAACATTCCGGCAACCTGTATAAGAGAAATATGAAACTGTAATTGTTGCAAGACATACTGATGATGAGCATGGTTTATTTGTGATCTATTTGCAAGTGACTGACTTGCCCCATATAGTCACCTGATAAAGCCATGGACAGGCGGAACTCGTCATTTAAAATTTGTAACACTTCTCTCACTCCTTCCTCACCCTGAAAAATCACACAGGAATTATTATCAAAGGCCAGAAATGAAAAAAAAAAAAAAAAAAAAATCAAACCTGATTTTCAACCCGTGGTCTTGAAACATACGTGACTTGTAACAGTATTTGTCATTCATTTAAAATTTCATGGCTAAAGATGGATAAAGTTAATGATTCAGTGCATGAAATCAGTCATCAATCACCTTATTGATCAACATTTATGGATTAAATCGTAGGTAAAATGGGCATAATCTGAACAGGGATTGTCGTGGTACCTTGTATGCAAGACCCCACACTGCTGGACGGCCAATGAACACACACTTGGCTCCCAAGGCCAGGGCTTTCAATACATCACTCCCTGTCCTGATTCCTCCGTCCAGGTAGACCTCGATCCTGCCCTGCACCGTGTCCACGATCTCTGACAGCGCGTCAATCTGTTAGCAGCAGGGGGGGCAATATGACAAGGCCGATATGCTTCAGAGCAACTGCACTCAGTCTGATAAGTGTTTGCGGCCTTGCTCTTGTATGCATGTTACCGTTGACCATGTAGCATTTCAGTCAAAGCGCTGATGTTAACAAACAACTTTTTAAGAAACAAAAGCATTTAAGGAACACAGTGGCAAGCTCAAAGCCTTAACCAGCTGATATTATCTGTAAGTCGGATTTGTCAGTGCTAAATACTACATGCACTATTGCCACGGCTGCTTGAGAGAGCAAGACTGGAAAAAGGGGGACACAGCCAGCCCAAAAAAATTGTTCAAAAAAGATTTGATTTTTTTCACTATTTGCAAAAGCAAATGAAGTCATTCTTAAAATTGACAATGAATTAAAAAATATGAATAACGTTTAAATAAAATTAATAATTTTCAAATATCTATTTACTTTAGATTATCTTTTTTATTTAGTTGTTTGATTATCCAATTATTTTGTATTTGATCACATAATTGTCACTTTTGCCTGTTTATCTGTTTTCTTGCAAACTAACTCTCCTCAACTCATGGCAATAATGGATCAAGAAATCACTGTGTCATTTTTGTTTTGAACGGAATTTTTCCTTTAATTATTACGAGTGGAGGAGAGTTATTGTTACCACTATGCATGTCATAATACTTATTTTAATGGAGCTACTTTTCAGGTCAACAATGCCGCAACAGTCACTGTCCACTACTACTGCTCCTTCACTTCTGTTTTGATATCTTATCCACAATAGCATCACTATAATACTTACAGCAATGATAACTACGCTGGGTTATTCTTATTACACCCCTTAACCCCCTTCTATGAACATGGCCTGACAAACATAATGTATTTTCAACACGGTGTAAGGTTACCGAGGCTGGGCCTCCGTCCAGCTGTCTTCCCCCATGATTTGACACAATGATGCCCTGGACGCCATGCTCCACGGCCAGCTCAGCATCCTCCTTGGTCAGGATGCCCTTGATAATAATGGGCAGACGGGTGATGGACTGCAGCCAGTACACATCCTTCCAGCTGATGGATGGGTCCAAGGTGTTAGCCGGGATCCCATACTCTTCTGGGCCTCCGGTCTCCTGCTTATGTTTCATGTGGGACATGTACAAGCGCTTTAGGTGCCTAGTTGATATGTAAAACTAGAACAGTACAGTGGTAGTTTGATTATGGCTAAACTGTTGATTTCTGCTGTTCACGAAGTTAATTACTCAAGTTCTGATGATACTGTACATGTAAGCTATACATTGTTAAATCATTGCCAAATAAAATAAATAAAAAATAAGAGCATTTCATGGTATAAAATGAGGAAAATTAAAGGATACGCCTTTAGAATTTGACATATAATGTATCAGCACAAACAGAAAAAAATGGCACCTGTTGTTATGAAAGTTTCACTTATGCATGCAATATCACCTCAGTGCAGCAGAGTGTGTTGTCTCATCTTTTTGTCTTGTCCAACCATGTCCACCTTTTTTCAATCTGTGAATTGTCTGACTCAGTAAATCTTTCCCTTTTGTGTGCGTTTTGAAGAGTACGTTGAAAAAACTTACTGTTACCGGGAAGACTCCATCAAAATTCTTGACCTTGAGGTGTGGTGGCAGCTTGAACTGGTTGCGGATGTCATTGCGGCGCTTTCCGGTGTAGGGGACATCAACAGTGAGGACCAGGGCTTTGTAGCCGAGGGCTTCTATACGATGCACAATCTGCTCTGACAACTTTCTGTCACGGTACACGTACAGCTGGAACCACCGGTAGCCGTTTGGTGCTGCCGCCACAATCTCCTCAACCGAGCAGGTGGAGTAGGTGCTGGTGATGTAGCAGGTATTCAGAGCCTCTGTGGCTGTGCAGCAGAAATTGAAAATTGTGTCAACTAATGGAGAGTTTCATCATACACTTGAAAATAGACCAGTAAAAACAAGCTATTTGGAGAAAACTCAGCCCAGCAGTTCTGCTGAACCTGCATATTTTTCTTGTTCTGTACCCTCTGTTTTGTCACCCTCTTCCTCTTTTGTTCTTCTTCTCAAAGTTTATCATTTGACATGGCCACACTACATTGCACTGCATACAGTCCACTGCTGGTGCATCTACTAATTCACTGTAACAACTAACTATTTACTGTAAACTCATGGCTATGAGATTTCAGAAATTCTGATGAATGAACCTCAAATGAGAAGGGTTCATGTAGGGAGGATTTATGAGACTCAATGCAAGGGTATTAAAAACCATAAAGTGGTGAACCAACAGTCTTGTAACAAAGCATTCCACATCTGCAAGGCGACCGTATCTACTGAAATGCCTCACCACCATTCATTGATGTGCACACTCACAAACACAAGCCTCACCCCGAGCTGTGGCCATCTCTCCTTCATGCCAGGCCAGGCAGTGAAAGGCAGTAGGTGCGATGCCAACTGGAAAGCTGATTTCTGTTCCCTGCACGGTGGTCCGAGTATCACTTACTGAAACATCCCGGAGGATACGAGGCCTCAGGCGGATTCTGAATGTGACGTACATATTCACGTTAAACATACATACTACACAAGTGTTCTCACGGACTCATTTGGCTATTCAAAATGGACTGCATGGACTTTCACAACAAGTTTGCATCATTCACAGTGCAAATATCATGCGTAGTGTCATGGGACTTAAAGTTAGATATCGCAATTTATTGACAAGTAGATGAAAAGACAGATGAGAGGAACAATACCCCTTTCATATCTCTAATGCAAATATGAAGCTGTAGCCAGCAGCTGGTTATCTTGTCTTAGCTTATCTTAGTTTAGCATAAACACTGGAAACAGCTCAGATTAAAGGTAACAAAAGCCACTTACCAGTACCCCTGAAGCTCACTAGTGCAGGGGATTTCAAACTTTTTCTTTATCTGGACCCCCATTTAAAGGGGTTTTGCATATTTCACAGGCATTTAAAGACAAGTCCATCACTGATCTGACTCTCAAAAAATATCAGTTCATAAACAAATATATTTTTGTTGTAATTCCTTTTTTGCACATTTCACATAATCTGTTTCTACTAGAAAGAAAAGTTTTGTTCTTTTGCTGATTAGTTTTTATTTTTACCCCAGAAAATTTACTATATTTTTTCTAAAAAAAATGGAAAAAGGCCATTAGCAAGAAATGAAAAGATAATTAGTAAAATTAATGGATAGTTCAATGAAAATTGCCACAAAATCATAAATCACCAACAAAACATTTCAAAGAGATCACACGCACACACACACACGCACATGCGAACACACGCGCACACACACGCACACACACACGTGTTTATGTTTGAAACAGCCAACTGAGAGTTTAGAAAACACACATCGGTGCAGCAGTTAAGGAAAGTCTAAGTCATATGAATGATATGAACGCTCGCTCTTTCCGGTGCTTTCATA
>CAAKHG010050374.1:4767-15114 GCA_901007715.1 Dactylopterus volitans
CCTTAATAAAAGTAACCTGGGCATGTTTTTTTTTTTTTTTTTTTTTTTTGGCTTTGAATTTCAGACGGTGCACTGCTCTGTGTCCCCTGCGGGGTGTCCTTTTGTGTTTCTGCTTTGTGTTTCCATTTAATAGACCCCTTTTCACTGCAGCCATTTTGACATGTCATTGCAAGGGGTAAACGCAGGTGTAATTACTCACATTATTCGTGGCCCTGGTCCGTTTATGTGGGCCGGGCCCCCTGATATTGTACATGCTGGCCCACAGGAATGGCAATGACATGCTAAATAGAACGGGATCGTATAAGTCAATTCCACCTTTGTCCGTCCTGCTATGGTGGCGTGTCGGAGTAGCTGCTGTGAAAAGGGCTCATGTCAAGTCACTTAAATCCAGGAGCGTGTTACTTTTAATCATTAGCCAGTGTTACTCTTTTATGTTCAGACTGCAGTGTTATGTAACCACAACACTTAAGTGCAGTTGAATTCGGATAACTAATATAATAGAAAATCCACCATCCATCAGCCTGCAGGCCCCGTCGTGTAGTAGGTGGACCAACGGCGAGCTGCTTCACTTTACCGCTTCAAGTGGTAGATGATATGAGAGATGTTTGGGTCGCACATTCTAAATGACTGTTTATGAGTATTGTAGCCTTCTGCGTGACAACTGTACTTTAAGAGAATAAGTGTTTTTGATTCCCACCAACTCTGTCATTGGCTGCTCAACAGTAGCCCCCCCCCCCCACCCCCACTGCAATTTGAACCAGATTGCTTCAATTATGGGATTCCTCACATCAACGAGTTGAAGAGACATTGTTTGTCCCTCGAGTCTAGAGATCGACTATAAACCGATGGCTTATACGTCAGTGCTGAAAGAAAATATTAAACAATTGTGTTGATAGCATGGCAGAGTTGACCTGTTGTATTTGATACGCGGCCACCTGGTGACCACCTTCATTAAGATGAAGGCTGGTGATGTTTTGTTCATTTGGTCATTTGGTCCGACACATCTGTCCAGACTGCAGTTTGATGGATTGCTGTGATACATAAGACACAGACATCCTGTCCAGATGAGGCAGCAGGTACACATTTCCTTTTTTGCTTTTAGTGTCTCTGCATGTGTTTGGTTCTTCATCAGACGTTTGCACCTCCCTCGGGATCAATTGTCGTGACTTTTGGTGACTTGTCATAAGGGCATAGGCACACCAGGATAGTCCACAGCGCACTGACCAAGAAGAAAATAAAGCACCATCCGGCTCGACCAAAACCGGAAACCCCCCCCCCCATCATCTTGATTGTTCACCACAAAAATCAAAACAATGGAGCAGCACCAAATTTATGCACTCTTGGGTTTCTGTTCTTACATTGGTGTTCGAACCTAATATTTTTCCCAGAACAAGCTGCTGGGATTGAGCAGCAGGGGAGGCGGCGCGTTAACCAGCATGTTGCTCTGTACATAAGACGAATGCAGCCGTACCGAAAAAGAGGGCGCATGAGAGCGAGAGACCATGACGTGCTGCTGTGGTATCGGAAGGATTTAAAACCCTCCCTCTACATCACCTCCTCTTTTTGTTTTCTCACTGTAAGCGAACCTCACCGGGATTCACTTGCAAGTGAAACTGAGACCCCCAGTTTTCACCAGAGTGGGCCAGAGTTTGCTTGTTTGGTTCGCACCAGAGTTGATTTGAGCGTTTGCACCACTCCAGACCAACCAAACTGTTGGTGGAAGCGGAGCGGGGTTCGTTTAAAGTGGACCAAACGGCGGCGGTACAAATGCACCTGAAGTGACATCATCTGGTCAAAATAGTCACGGCTGCAACCGATTGTGTCCAGCATTTATGCGGATTGTTGTCTTAATGTGCCAGTTGTTGGAGTTAAAAACGAGCGGAGCAATGTCACTTAGTTGCTCGTTAAGTCTGACCAAACCTCCAAACTGTTTTCATGTACCAAAAAAAGCACCAAAGCTCGTTTCCTTGTTTAAAAGCTTTAAAAAAGAGGCTTAAGGAACAGTACACCAGACTTGTTGACTATTTTCGGACGATTGTTTAACTTCTTTGATTCATGACCGAAATACCTGCAAAAGTGATGCTTTCGCTGTTAGCCCCGCCCACCCTGTGTTTAAATGGTTCCATGCCAACGAGCCAAACAAAGCTGGGGAGTACTAAAAGGGGTTATGAAAAACCCTTAAACCGGTGACAATTTTTAAACAGTCCGTAGTGAATGCCAGCATGTTGGCGCTGACGCCGTGAGCGTGTTAGCATGAAACCACACATGTGTGCGACTTTAGCGTTTGCAGGAGCGGGGTGGTTTATGCAGCAGAAGAAAAAAAAGTGCTCTAGGCTGGCAGAAGATACCTAACATAAATTCTCATTTGCATTTTTTTCCTGTAAAGGATACACACAGGAGTGTTACACTACCTCCAGTCTTAGCTAGTCGACGCAGCGTTAACCTTGGCACGTCATGTTGAGCCGCCGCGCTAATTATAACCCCCAAACTTCAACTGCACTCCCTCTGTCAACAGCCAGGCCCGGCCCCTATGCCCCCTCCCCAATGTGTGCGCTCCCTCTGCCAAGCTCATTTACGGTGTTGCTCGCTCACACACTCATTTCTCAACGCGCCATCAATACTTTAGTGAGTGCGAGTCGATTGAGAGGCCCCTTGCTGGCACACGAGCAGGTTTTGCTTGCTAATTCCGTCTAATAAAAAATGGATCAGGCTTGTTAAGTGCTAAAATTAGCCGTTGCTCTGAGTATGGGAAATACAGTTAATTTGAAATAAAGAACTCTGTTTGTGATTCCAATGGCGGACACCCTCCCCCCCTCACCTTCCCCACCAGAAAGCCTATGCTGTGTTAGAAATATTAGACCAGTAGCTTAGTTTAGCTTCAAGCAGGGGAACAGCTAGCCTGACTTTGTGCAGAAAAATGCACCTACCTGCAGGTGGTGCAGGCCGTCAGCCATGTTTGATGTATCTCTTCTTTAATCCCCAGGCAGCTGCCAATTTTAGCAGTGTTAAGGAGCAGATGGATGTGGAAACAAACCGTGCACGTGTGCAGTATATCATCCTGCACAATGGCGCTGGAAGATAACACATTTTTGAGTGGTGGAGGCTTTTTCCTTTGTTTGTCTCAAAGTGGGAACCTGCTACTGCAGAGTTTGAAAGATGGGGAGAGGTGTTAACGAGGCATTTGTGAAAATCCCTTAAAGCCCAACCAATTTTATGAAGGTAAAATACTTGCGAAGGAACCCCCCCCCCCCCCCGCCCCTCCCCCAGCCCCACCACCACCACCAGAATTCTTTGCATGGAAAATGCGTTTGTTGTGAAACGCGACACGTGAGCCGTCAGATGAGCCGGCTGAAGCCATGTTATAGCAAATGCACCCTGTGCCAGCACACAGCTGTGAGACCCCCAAACCCCCACCCTCTCCAGCTGTGGGACGAACATCTGCTGGTGTTTTCACTATGCGAGTCCACTGAGTCCATTTTTGAATAGATTTTTTTTTTTTTTTTTTTTGTAATTTATATTTTTTACATAATCGAAACATTCTGCGAGAGAGATGAGATCAAAAAGCATTCGGTACTTGAGTATTACAGACGGACGCGGGTACGTTCTGGCTGTGAGATGGTCTTCAAAAAAAAAAAAAAAGTCTTTTTATTAAAAGGTGATCTGAAGGAGGATGATGATGAAAGTGATACCGTCTAGTCCCTCCTCTGCTTCCCTCCTTTGTTTCTGCAGGAGCTTGAGCTCGCTCCTTGTATTTGCAGCCTGGCTTTCATGCTGCACGTCTGCTCTCTTCATTAAAAGGGAAGCTGCATGCTCAAAGCTGTTTCAGATTATTACCATATGTCTGCAAAGCCCGGAGCTGAGCAGCAAACCGGCTCCCATCCTACCCTCTAATTTCTTATCCCAAAATTGGACATGTGGGTCGCTGTGTGTGACAAAGTCCCTCCCTTCCTCCGGCCGGCGCAGCACATTCTCACAGTATTTCTTCTCCCATTTTAGACGTATAATAGCAGTGCATCAGCCTTCGAGCAACGCTAGGGAAAATATTATGCCTTGATCTGAGATACGTAACTGCGTGTTGTTTTAACCAGTCAGATATTTCACTGACGTTATGGAGCGTATTGTCCCGGCTGAGCATCTCATAATGGATCTCCCTTTGTCCGTTTTGGTTGTTTTTTTCACATCTTCCAAGAAGCCAATGTGTTCATTGTACCTCCACAGAAATAGCTGAGCTCACTGGCAGCAGAGTCGGCGCATTCATAAAAAGGAATAAATCTGTCAGGAGACATAAAGGGCGCGGGCACTAATTAATGCAGAAAAATGTCAGCCCTTTACAGTTTGCGCAAAAATATAAAGTCAACTCTGGATGTAGGAGGAGGTTTAAAAGAGATCTTTGTGTCACCCAGTCCAGAAGCCACTGGCCCAGATCGCCTGTCCCAGCATGCAACTCACCTCTGCATGAATACAACACTTGTCTGCAGCAGTGGGCCGAAAGCCCCCCCATCGTCAAAGAGATCCTACACAGGGCTTTAACATGAGCAGCCTCGCACGCAAGTTTTGCACAGTGTGAGGAAGTTTTGCAGCGGATGAAGTCGAGCGCAGGCGGCGGCCCAGAGGGAGTTTTTTTTTTTCACTCGCTGGAGGAGATAAGTTTGCAGCGGTGTCTGTCATTTAGTCGGGAATGGCGCTGTTAAATGGATTAGCGTAGGGCAACATTTGGTGCCTGACAGCGCTCAGTGGGTGGCCTTCAGCGGATGATTAGTGGAGATCTGGGCAATCGCCGGAGTCAACAGGAAGAGGCATCGAAAGGAAGGTTCAGAGACATGTATCAGTGTGTGCTCCGTGTCCTCGGTTCCACCTGCCGGCTACTCAGAACTTGACTGTTTTAAACCCGGATGGCAGGGGAAAAGCTCATCCTACCCTCAGGACCAATGAGATGGTCTCCTGGAGATGTAATGGATTGTGCTCGAGGGAAATCTGCTGGATTCGCCTCAGAGGTCGAAATCGGGCTCGAACAGAAGGTCCAAAGCAGCTTAGCCGGATGAGACTTTGAGCGTGTTTCAAGCCGAGTCGGTCCGAAAAAGTTTTAAACATGCACAAGTTCACGCAATTAATGTTCTAGGGGACACGCCCAGGGTCCGGTGGATCCGCTCTGCAGGCGACAGCCAAACTTTGGCGTAATGGCGTAATGATTTGAACGGCTTGGTCATACATTAATTACTGTGCGGTTTTAGCCGGTTGAACGAGTCACAATGTTCCTGTACTGGAAGAAGCGTGGCGCGTATGAGCTGGAGGCGCCGCCATCCTCGCTGGCCCCAATGGGAATGGAGCGCTACTCCTGGTCCTCAACCCTGGACGGCATCCATGATCCGTGTGGTAAGCTGGAGAATAAGCGGCTCACGTGATTAAAGTCGTTGCGTTTGGCTGGTTGGTGGAGTGTTCTATGCTGGAATGGCGATATTACGTAAAGAGTAATCTATAAAATGTGAATGAAGAAACAAATGTGAAATTGTTGGAGACGGGTGTTACAGAAATTGGTGCTGGTGCTTTAGCTCGGTCCTGCATGTCCAGTTGAAATCTCTTAGATATTTTTTTTGTACTGACGAATGCATGTCCCCCTCTCAACCAAAGCTCTTCAAGTTCATCGCCTAAGGAGGACATTGTATAATTTAATAATTTAATGTTCTCATTACAGTTATTTCTCTTTACTACATGAAGACACTCCTTCGCATTAGTTTTTTTTTTTTACACAAACGCATGATTCGGTCCAGTTGCATTTTGAGCTCAGGATTTCTGCACCATCATGGAAAGGCTTTTTTTTTTTTTTCCATTGCTCGCTTCCTCTGTGGAAAGCACTCAGTGACCTGGCATGGAGACCAGCTCACATGAGTGAAAGGAAAGGGGAAGAGCAGATGAGAGGAGCTCCACAGATGAAATATTTACCGCCAAAAGAGTGCACAGCTGAACTGAATCGCTTCCCTGTCTCCTCTCAGTGCTCTTTTTTTTTTTTTTTAATTTATTTACTTTTCTGATGTGACACAGGGGCACTCGCTTTCCGCTGTGCTGCCCGATTTATGCCATTAGGGAAGGGGAAGTGATAACATGGGACTGTGGAGGAATGCTCTTCATCCTCTCCTCTCTGCCAGCCAGCCTTTTTGAAATCCGGTTACTCTGTGGCCTGTGCCTGCTAAGACCGACCCGTTTGGCAGAGACCGGCAGCAGAGTGAGGAGCGAGGCTGTGATCCTTATCTTTATCTCTGTAATTAAATCTGAATGGCGAGAGCGTTACCACTCCATTATCACTGGCTAATCGCCCCTGTAGACTTTAAGCTGTAGAAACCAACGAAGTAACAAGTGCTCAATTTATGCTGCTGCTCAACTTTTCAATAACTTTTTTAAAATTATTGCATTGATCTTCGGTGTCACTAAATCATGCTTTGATGTGTCTTTTAATTCTTGCTAACGGGAGTGTAATTTGTGATGCTGTCGAACTGTCCTGGGTTATGCTGAGAGGCGTCCCTAATATTTTGGTCATCCCACTTGCATGCATTGGGGTGATAAAATATCAGGGACACCTCTCAGTGTAACCCGGTACAGTTCAACGGCATCACAAATCATGTCCAGATAACAACCATTAAAATATGTCAACACCTCTCTCAAACACATGCAATGAAAATTCTGTTACATCATATTCTACGGTTAACGTGCAGCAGTTTAAATGGTATGGCTGATTACTGTACATCTTTATCTGCAGTTTTTTTTATACATTTGTATAAATATAAGTGAGTATGACATTTCTAGTTTTGGAACTTTAAAAAAAAAAAAAAACCTTTTCTTTTTAGTATTAAACATAAAAGTTGAAGCAATTTTCAGCACATTTTAAACAATTCCATTCATCTATCAGCATTGACAAACATTCTGTCCCTTTTCCAGAATTGACCAGAACTGAACTTGTCCGCAACTACTCAAATTTGAATTCGTGGCCAGCATCAAATCCCTCGTCCAACATTTTTGAATTTGTTTTTCACTTTTGTTTTCACCAAATGAAACAAAAGAGCGCTTTTGATTTTCTTTGCCTGTTTGTTTTTTTCAAATCGTTTTCATTACGTGAGGCTATGATTGTTTCTTTGTATGTTGCTCGGAGTTTCCCCTGAAAAATGTGTCATGCTTGTTTATCCCATTCTTAGTGTCGTACATACAGTTTCCAGAACTGTGCCACTTACCTTGTCAAGCATCAACAACAGAGCTCCTCTTGACTCAGTAGATTGGCGGCGGCTCTGTTCTCCCATTTGAGCCGTCAACACATTAATAAAGCATCTGGTCTGATTTCATGCCTCTCATTGCTCATCACCAGAAGTGTCACCAGCAGTGACAGTTTGTGCGGCATCAGTCAATTTCGAAGCGTCAGTCATACCTGGTAAACACACAGGTATGTGCCACGTAGGCGGGGCTTGCCGGCCTTTTTAAGTCGCTCCGCCGAGTCGGTCGGTGTTGTTCCGCAGCCATGCCTTCTGAGGAGTTTCCGAAGGACATTATAAGCAGGATACTCAAGAAACTGGGCAAGTTAAAGGATTTACACTTAAACCGTTTCGAATATATGAGCAGTCAACATGTATACTGTTAATTTGTGGTGATATTTCTGTTTAATATTACTGTGCCCAATCCTATCCGTATTGCCTTTCAGTGGTTAAGGACAAAGAGAACAACTTTCACTTCAGTTGATGATGCTGGGGCCGCTTTGCTGCGATGGCTTTGTTGCACCATAGCCCATTCAGCTCAGTCCACAGTCAGGAACGCAAACAGTTTTTTTTTTTTTAAGACAGCCAGTTAGATGCTTATCTGTGATCTAGTTTCAAGTTCTTTAAGCTCGGCCGTGTTCCTGTGGATTATTTTATCGGTAGTTCTGGGATTCTCCAGTTCTGGTTCTGGAGAGCTGCTGCTCCGCATGTTTGTAGATGTCTCCAATGTACCTGATATAAATGGATGAGTTGTGATAGGGCTTCTGCGGAGTTTGATGAAGACATCATCTTTTAAATGGCATTCAGTTGTGAGGAACTGCAGTGTTCGTGGTCCTGTGGTCTCTTTCGATCTCGGGAGTCTAAATGTACTGTTGCAGTGCGACTGCATTTGTCTTGATTTAGAGAAGAAATGCATAATTTATGAAAAATAGTCACCCAACTCTGCAGCTACCCTCTGCTACATGAAACTCTTGAATTTATGTTCATTATTAAGCTGTCCCTAGTTTTGTTTTCATCTGTCAGACAAAATTAGCAGCTTTCTGGTGAGCATAGTGGAGCGTACAGCGGCCAGATATTTCCATCAGGAGCTGGTAGACGCCTAAAATAGAACTGGGAGAGATTGAATATTGGAAGTAAATTTCTTAAGGAGTCCAAATTTGGGTTTTAACAACAGATAAGTCCGTCCAAGTGAGTTCCAAAATATCCTCAGTGTACAACTGGTACTCCTCAGGCCATGATTTGCTTAGCTTTAATAAAGCCCATAAAAAGAAAAGGCTAACACAAAAGGCTGAACCATTATGTAATATTCAACTTGAACTTGACCAGTTACTGTACTTTCTGACTTAAATGCCTTCAGATATGTAAACTATGCAGTAATCTCCTCATGATGCCTCTTAAATATGGGGACAGGGTAATGACTTTTTGCCTAATGCTTTTCAAAGTAACGGTCACGTAGAGCCGAGGCATGCATGGTGTGACTGGAGATGCCCCCTCCCACGCGCCCCCCCCTATCCCATCAAACAATTCCAAATAATTCCATTTGAGTCAACAGACTGAACCAGATCGGAATTTATTTGTCTCCATCTTCTAAGTTTTGAAAGTTGCCCTTCGCCGAGTCTCTGGAACAGTTTACTCGTGTTGTTCTGTGGTTTTCAGTTTTATACATGGGGACCTTGCGTCGGCTTAGATGTGGTGGGTGGGGGGTTTGGATGAAGGGAGGGGGCTGAAGAGTGTGCGATACACATGTGGGTGTGATTTAACCACTATGGGGGTAAAAACAACATGGAGCCGGAGGGTTGTGTCCTACCCGCACTGCCACTGAACCCTCAGCATTAGAAACAGCTGCAACCTGCTCCGTCTTTTAGCTCCTCATCGCAGTTCACCTGTAGAGGACTACATGCTACTATGGCTTCTTCTTCTTCTTTTTTTTTTAAGTAGTAAAAGCTGTATTTGTTTTGTTTGCCTCAAATGTGACATTGGATGCAATTAGGTTTATGAGCGCACGTTTGCAAGCCAGATCCAAATGCACGACCGCCTGGCAGTGGCGGCCTAAAGGTTAGAGAGCGTCACCAACAGGTGTAGCGGGGTCGAGTTAAAGACGACGCTGATGCCTCTTTCTCTTTGCCAGAGTCTCCTGTCCACGCCAGCCGCCCCTGTTCATCCCCCACACCCCTTAAACGAGAGGCAGAAAGGGGCGGCGGGTTCTCGTAAAGACTCTCACGGACGTTATGTAAAAGCAGAGTGGAGTTTAAAGGCCGAGCGAACAAAAGGATAAGCTCACATCACCGTGTTCCACGCTGAGATGTCACCAAACAGAAGCGAGGCATTCTCGACATTCCTCATAAGCACGTGTGCCTGGGCTCACGGTTATACATGTGCGCCTCGCAACCTGCCTGGCGAAACACTGAGTTCTGGTGAGACACGAAAGGAGCCGGAATGACATGAGTCAGTCCCAGCTCGCCTGCATCAGAATGCACAGTTGCTCCGCCAAGTCAAGTGCGCGGCGCTGCACAACACGCATGCAGCGCGCCGGACCTGCTAAACCTGCGGTTGAGTCTGCAGGTTTATATCATCACGAGAAACCGGCCTCATTTGTCGCTTATTTGTGTATTTGTGTGCAGCTACGAGGCCATGCATAGCTCTGCCAAGGTCCATGCTGTATTTACTGAAAAATTAAATGTAAAGAACGGCCTCTTTCAACCTTTCAATCAAGTTAGGTGGAAATTGGCAGCATTTACGTTTTTGCGTAATCCTGCCAACCAATTAATAGACAGCAGTGTAAAAATCCTCACGTTTAAGAGGCTGCAGATGAGAAATGTTTGGCCTTTTTTTTTTTTTTTTGTCTTGACACTTCACCAGATTATTTATCATCAGAACTGTTGGAGATTCACTTGTTTTGAAGTCATAATATTAATTGCGGAACACTCTTAGACGAGCTATTTCGGACAGCTGGTTGAGAACACACCATGAGTTTGGGAACAAGGAAGGAAAAAGGAATGCTACCTCTGTGTTCTTAGTGTCTTGATGTCTGCAAAATGAGGAAGCGGAGATTGACAAGAGGAATGCTTTGTACAACTAGTGTGTTCGAGGACGCATCATCTCAAACACCCCC
>CAAKHG010050374.1:29499-52505 GCA_901007715.1 Dactylopterus volitans
ACCTCACCTCTGACCTCATAGTGCCGCATCCAGGAGGCTCCGAGCCTCGGCGGGAGCGAATCGGGGACTGTCTCCGTCCTCTTAGAGGCTTTGAGCAGCGTGGAAACCATCATGGCGCCAGCGGACTCTCAGTCCAGAGCTGACGGAGACGTTTTTTTTTTTTTTTTTCTTACTTCCTCCTTTTTTGGTCCTGTTCACCGCCCTCCTGCCTATCTCTCCCTCTTCTCTTGCCCTGCAGCTATGGATAGGAAGGCTGGTTACGTCACAGTCCAACATTGCCTGAGACAGCAGTCAGCACACTTGACTTTGTTAGAGCAGGCAGAGACCAGCTGCTGGTGAGTGGTGCTTTTATCGTGGGGTTTGCGCTGATCATCCTGAAGTGAACTAGCTAGACTGTTGCCCTTTGCTGTGTTTAGTTCTTCGGCTCTAAGAGGATTTAGAGGCGTTTCTCTCCTTAAGAGGCATCTTTAGTGTGGTGGGGTTTTTTTTGTTTTTTTTCCTTCCGTGGCGACTCTGGGACAGTGGCATGTGTCATTTGGGTGTCAAGTAAATATTTGACTGAGCTGAGGGGGGTTTCAGGCAGTTGCCTTTCAGCAGAAATGTACAGGAATTCTAGGCTGTTGTTTGAAAATGCTTAATATGATGTATGAAGAAAGGATTTCCTTTTGAGCTAATGCTTGAAAAGGAAGGTTATATCCACTTGTCCAATAGCAAAATGAGTTGGGGATGAGAATGTAATGTTTTTCGGGGCTTGCTGCATGTGGATACATACCTTTTGACTAGAATGAACTGGCAAAAAATAAGGCTAGAGTGCATGTGTACAGTCAGATGGACCTTTGGACAATGAGCTCACCTTTAGATTGTTTGTATGTGACTCTGCCATGTGTGACGAATACAGTAGATCGATAAGAATGATGACAAAAGACTGTAAATGGTGTTCATACACGGCAAAGGACATTTATTCAGTTAATGAACACTTCAAGCTGTCGTTACTGTTGTGTTGCATTTGTATGAGCCAAAGAGGAAATAAGAGTGATGGACTCCATGAGGATGTTAATGAGGTTGTCCAGTTCTGCTGGGTTGCAATAAAGGTATGAGTGATGTCCACGCAAAAAAAAAAAGAAAGACCATTTCTTATAAATGTTTATCGAGTGTAATCTGGGAAAAACCTCCTTCGCCTTATCATCCATCATGTGTGGCTGCGCAGAGGATGACGACAATGATGAAATATCGTGATAGTTACACACTCCTCAGTGTCTGTCAAACAAGTGAGTCACGCTGATTTGGACACTAAATTTTAGCCTGACATAATGGACACAGTATCCTGGCTCGGTGGGCGATTCCAGTGTGTCACAACCGTGGTCTTATTCTCATTTATTAATCCTCGTGGTGATAAGTCAACCGCAGTGATTCAGGTATGCCACACAAACTAAATTGGGGGAGAAAATGTTGAATGTTGAATGGCTATGAACTGTCTAAACACGTAAACATCCTGCAGCGTGCAGACTTCCTGCGGTCATGTCAATCTGAAATAGTCATCAACAGTTGTTATCGTCACAACAGCACAGTTTGCTACAATGCCATCGCAGTTGCGGTTTAAAAATTTAGCTCCAAAGAAACTGAGTTTGACAAAGTGACCGCTTGTTTGCGAATCTGTTCAGCGTCCTCCCTTGAGCACCGATTGTCCGGACTTGGCACAGCCCGCCCAGCTTTGGATTTACGTTCATGGGGAAGTAGTGTGCATGGGGCTGTAGTAAGTGATACTCGGTGTCACACGTTTGGCTGCTTGAGTTTTGAGCAGAAGACACGAGAGCGAATGCTAAAGCAGTGGACTAAAAAGTGTGTTTTTCTGCCCTAATGTAAACTGCATACATTAACATGACCAGTTTGCTTTAGAAGCTGTAGATTTTTTTTTATATAAAAGGACATGTTTTGGTCCGGCACACACATTATGCTGGAGGCAAGATGCTACTCTATCAGGTTAAACTACATTTTTGGTTATAATACCTGGACGAAATGGCTCCACACTGAGAACGCAAGCCCAAGATCAATGCAGCTGCGTTGTTTCCACATGGTGTAATTGGATTGTCAACTAATTGGGATGCCGTACTTTTGTCTGGGTCGTGGCTGCAGCCTAATAGCATCATGTAATGCATGTACCCTTCAGCTGCAACTTTTAAGAGCCCTTTTGTAGCGTTATTGCTTTGAAAACTGTAAACATTAAAAACTCAGCTGCGCACAGAATTTCCTGCCAATTTTGCTGAGTTATAACACACCTGCAGCCGATTAACTCAGTTAGCGGCAGTCGATGTCTCAGCTGAAATCGACTTGTGCCATCTCGAAAGAACTTTAATCCCATGTCGAATAAAAGACGCATTTCAATCCCCAATTCAATTCGTAATTTTTCATACTTTATTGATCCCAGAGGGCATTGAGCGGAGACTCAGCCTTTTGGTACCAAGCCCGCCTCTTTAACCTTTAGTCCACAGCTGTTTGATTTATTACTCAATGTAAACGGCATTATGTGTTTGTCCAGCGTAGCAACAGCGGGATGTCATGGGTTAATTATTGCACTTTGTTGTGGCGACGTCACCGTCTTCCCAGACATGAGCAACTAAAGTTGTATAGTGAGTTGTAATAGGCTGGAATTGCCCTGTAAATTATCGGCTGCAGGTGTTCATGCCCTATGAAGTAATATCCTAATAAGCCTGCTTTCATTAATTTTCACTTTTTCCCCAGCTTTTCATCAAGGCGGTCAGCTTTGAATGTGATGATATCATCCCATTAACCCCCCCCCCCCCATCCTGTATTCGATGTCTGTTATTGACTAAATACTATTCCACAAAATTTACCAGCGTGGGCCATTTAATTGAAAATACTGAACATGTGTAGGGACGAAGCACACACACACATTTTGCTTTCACTTTGAAGGATGAACCACAACAAGTGCCTCCGTTTGAGTAAATCCACATGTGTGCAAGCATCAGGACTGTACTGTACCAGAATGAAGCAGAGCCGGTTAATAAGAAGCAGGCATTCAGACAGGCGAGTGGTCTCGTTGCATAAGGGGTGCAGTTATTAAAAAAAAAAGAAAAAAAAGAAAGCAGACCCCGGCTCTCCTCCTCCGCCTTCTCACCCGGCCAGAGGACAGATGGCGGGAGAAGAAAGCGAGCGAGCGGCATGCATCTTCCATGCCACTCCTCAACAGATGCACCGTTTATTTATTGAAAATAAATCAGACCTGGGCCCGGCCTGCCTGCCGGCCCCCTTTCATCTCCCGCTGCCTAACTGCGCGCTGTTAACAATCCCTCCTACCGCGCCACAGCTAATGGCAACTCTGTGTAATGTTTAGGAAAAAAGCAGGCCCTCGACAGCATACATCGGGAGGCCCGGCGGGGCGGGGTGTTCTGCTCCCAAGAGAACCGCGAGCGGAGAAAGTTAGCGTTAAAAGTAGCGGAGGGTGACCTGCCCCGGGGCCGCTGTCAGCCCAGCTTGATGGAAAGCATGTTCACCCCGCAGACGTTCAGCCTTTTTTTTTTTTTTTTTTGAGTTTTTTCGCTGACAGTCCATCATGCTCGACGCGGTAGCTGACACTGTATCGCCTGCTGCCAACAATCAGCGTCCTGACAGCGGAGCTGAGCTGCACGCGGGCCGCAATTGGCTGGAGGGGGGAGTTTCTGCCAGCACTTTGATTGGTGCTCAAAGAGGCATTGAGGGAACCGCAATAGTGGAAGCTATGGATGTGTTTTTAGATATCCTCTGGAAACGGCAGTAGTCAGCTCGTAGACGAGTAGCGGGTCAAGTTCAGTTCAGCGAAGAAAGTTGTTCATTTTTGATCCCTTTTTTCCCCCACAAAGATGGATAACATGTAAATGTTTTAATGATTACAGTAAAATGAGCGTGCAGCGGACAGAAATGTTTAGCTCTGTTTGTGCTGCTCCCGGTGACTTGTGTCTGCACGCTAACACACGGCATGGATTGATGCAGGGGGTCAAAGGTCGGCACATTGGCGCGTTTCAACTGTGAAAATGGGACGGCGGGCGTTGTGCGTCAGTCCCAGTCTATGAACCACCGATGATGTGTGCTTGTGTCTGACTTTTGGGCCTGTCTTTGATTTAGTTTGGTGTAATAGGCCGCGTGAGTTTGCCTGAGCAGAGGCTGTCTGGATGTTTGACTGACTTCGCGACTATGCCAACAAGACCGTGCATGACTCTGCCTCATCTTGCGCTAACCAATCATTTGCGCGTGCAGGTGTGTTAATTTTTGAAGTATGTTTTCTCTGTGTGGAAAAAAAGAGATATAAATAATGTCTGGATGGGTTTTTTCTTTTCTTTTTTTTTTTTTAAATGCAATAAGAGGTTGCGAGGTTGACGGGATGCGACTGTGAGCAGACTCCTGCGAGCTCACCTTGACTGATGTGCGGCGGAGTTAATGCTAGCATAACTCACCACTGAGGAGATTCTCGTCCAGGCGCCAAATCAGTGATGGCTTGCGTGTCAGGACAGGACCTTAGAGCAGCCTTTTCTGTGGGAGTGGAGCGATGGTAAGCATTAAAGTTGGCCCATGTGATTAAACAGATTGTACCTGAATGTCACACGCAGTCTCAACAAAGCGTCGTCTGAAGCGCAACGAGACCTTTCAAATTTGGACAGAAGGTTGGCTCAGACAATATGGCCCGCGCTCAACAGCATTATCCATTTACAATATGAAGCATTAGACCGGTCGGCGTGTTTTGTGTTCATCCAACTTTGATTTCATGTTTGCTATAGTGTGTGTGTGTGTGTGGAGTGAGTAGAGGCTGATGCTGGCAGCGAATTGAGTTTATTCTAGGGTGTGCACCATTAAAGCAAACAGCTGTGTGTGTGTGTGTGTGTGTGTGTGTGTGAGCATGCAGGCTGGTATCCAACATAGGATGTGATTTTACAAAATACTATTCACGTAACACTGCTACATGTTAGACTTCATGCTTGATATGGTATGTTTATGATGCTGCATGTGTATATTTGACCTCCCTCTCTCAGCTTAAATTAATCTGTTCACTTATATTATTTTTTTACTTTATTGGAAAGATTAAAAAAAAAAAAGAGGTGCACTTTTGTGATAAATTGCTATTTCAAATAGGGCAACAATTATAAATGTAATCACACCTCTTACGCCTCTAAGAAATCCCATTATCTATAGAAAGGATTTAATGTGCTACCAGTCTAAATGTAAACTCTCCCAGCCTCCCAGTCACTGCACCCTCACAGAGGCATAAATATAACATGCTCCTCTCTTCTATTGTGGCCTTTATTCCAAGCTCCTTTCTTTTTCTTTGTGTGTGTTTGTTTTATCCCGCAGATATGCAGCCTGATGCGGGGAGGCATCGCTGAGCGAGGAGGGGTGCGTGTGGGCCACAGGATCATAGAGATCAATGGGCAGAGCGTGGTAGCAACAGCACATGAGAAGATTGTCCAGGCCCTCTCAAACTCTGTTGGAGAGGTTAAACAGAGCGCACACACACACGCGCGCACACACACACACACACACGCACACACAAATCACACCTTGCTTGCCAAGTCTTGTTTTTTTGTTCTCTTTTTTTTATATATATATATATACGAATTTAACTATTACAAAAGGCGGTTTTAAATTTGAAATGAAGTTGAAAATTCAATGATTATTACTCTCTATTGCAGAAAAGCCATGTTGAAACTTAACAATGTTTCTGATGGCAAAATCAGAAGAAAAAAAAAATCACAATACTTAAGTCATGACTCTCCTTCACCTGCTGTCTCAATCTGGACAATGTTTTATGGCTCATATTCTGGGTACTTTTATGTTGATTATGGGATCATTTATACATACGTGGAGTGGAGTTTATCAGACTTCGGGCAATGATATATAGGTATAATGTTATTTATACTGAATCATTCTGAACACAGAGTTTTAAAGTTTGTTGCTGAGTTTTGAAAATAGTTGAGTGGACAGACACCTATTATTTCACTTCATGGTCCAAGGTTGGCAAACACATTACATAAGCACACATGTTCATGTATGTCTTCTTCAGCATGAATTCCTGTTTCAGATCAAATTGGTGTTTGGCCATTTCATTGAGATTGTTTCTTTTTTCATTTTTCCTGCCAGATTCACATGAAGACGATGCCAGCAGCCATGTTCAGACTTCTAACAGGACAAGAGACGCCTATGTACATATAAACAATGGCAGGGTTCCACGCAACAGGCTGTCGGCTTGGTTTGCCCAACTGGGTGACCAATCACAGCTGGCCGGTGAGGAGGGCTGGCTTCTCCCTGCTAATCCATTTTCATTCTTTTTGGAGGTGATGACTTCAATTCCTCATCACTTCTTTATTTGTTTGTGCTTGGCATGCAATGGCCATAATATTGATTCTTTTCCCATGTGAACTGTGGTGTGTGTGTGTGTGTGTGGGGATGCCGTTATTTATTTGTCTCGTCTGTGCTTTCCTGTCTCCACCTCCGTGAGATAATGTGTGCGGACTTAACGAGTGGATGCGTCACAGTTTATTTTTTTATATTCATGTAATGCAATATTATACTTCTGCAATATTTCTTGTATAGTTTAATTTCCCTCTGTCTATTTATTTCTCTTGTAAATACATATTTTGCTAATATTGTGAGAGAGGGCGACGGGGCGGAAACACAGCTGCATTGTAAATATTTATTGATCCATGCTGTTGAATTTAAAGCAGGCAATGATGATGGCAAAGACACAATGAAATGCCGGATATCTTCGCAGATGCCAGTGAACATGGAGGAAATGCCTTGAGTGTTTAAAATGTTGGGTTCAAATATGCTAAGTTCATATAATGCACATGTGAAACAAGCCAATGCTTGCAGCAGGGGTTCATGGGAGAAATGCCATATCCTTTTGATTTACATCATTTTATGGCAATACACCAGTTTAACCTCTGAAAAATAGGAATCTTTTCTAAATCTCATGCGCAAAACACTCTCACATTTAAATAACAAGCAACTCAATAAAACTATTAACATGCATCAGTTATGCTTTTGATATCAAAGTCACACGTATGGATAATTTCTTTTGTGTGCTACTCTACTGTATGTTCATCTCTAGTGTTCCTGACTGAAACTCATGCATACTATGAGTGGATTGTGAATGTAATCGTGTTGTGTGAGCTGTTCCATTGCCATAAGCAGTATTAGAATGTCTGTACATAAAAGAGAAACGTGTCTAGTATTGTGCTCATGTAAACTAAGCAACAAAAACACACAGGTTAAAGTCACTGCTGACATTTTCTCACTCGTATGTTGGCTTTCAGTCTTGAGAGGGAAAGAGAGAACTGTGAATCACACACTGTGACAGAAAACAAAAAAAAACAAAACAAAAAAACAGCCTTACCACTGAGTAAGGATTTTACAATGCATTGTAGAAAATTTTAACCATGTGAACATTGTGTGTGCATGCTTCGTAAAGTAGTATCATTGTCATTGTGGCAAGATAATAAAATCTGAGCTGAACCTGTCTGGTATGTTGGTCTGGATTAAATGATTAATCAAGAGGAGGCATTTGTTAATCGGACTATTGTGTCAACGAGTTCTCATGATTATTCGGGACCGCAGAATTGACATGTACGACCATGATACGGGTGGTTTGTTCTTCGTTTGTTTGTCTTCATTTTTTGACTTCCGATTCTAAGCAGGTTTTAAAGGTCAAGAGCAGACTTGCTCACATTTGTAAATGAGCGAACAAGCTGATCGGTGTTCCAAAAATATCTTTAATGACAAATATAAATATATTGATGGAAAATCTATTCACTTCTGTGAAACAGAATTTGCAGTGATATTCTAAAAGTGATGAAGTAATGATTGATATTCACAGTGTATTGCTTCATGTCTTGTAAGTACAAAATAGCAATGTATTTTCTTTTTTCTTTCCTTTTGAAAAGGAGTTTAAAAGAATTCAACCTGGGGGAAATATTTTTCATAGTTAATTGGCAGTGGCAGTTATTTATATTAATGTTGAAATCAAATGGTTAGGTGTGTTAATTTCTTGTGAACCAATTAGAAAAATAATTTCCTCCTGAGATACATATATACACAGAGCAGAGAGATAATCTCATATTAGAGTGCAGCGTCGACTCGGAATTGGGCCTCTAGCTCCCCCCAATGCCAGCAACGGGGTAATGCAGGTAGTTGTGAAATGTAAGAAAACGGGTAGAAAAACAAATGTTTAAGACTTGGTTCTTGTATTTTAATTAAGGATTTTGTTGTTTGACAGTCGCCATATGTAGAATTTACTTTAAGATTTAAAAAAAAAACCTATGAATTATTTACAATTAAAAAAAAAAACACTGACTTAAATTGATATTACAAAAAGAAGTTCGGCATCATAAAATGTACTCTTTAACTTGTACCATTTAATGCAATTAACCGTTTTATCCTGAGGTCAATTTGCAGTTTTGGGGAGTCTGCCTGTCATGCTAAGTCACTTTTAACTGTTTGTTTCACTGCAGCAGGTCAGATTAGGGATTCTGGTCATTCTGGTCACACTTTAACATGACCTTAATCCCGAGACCTTGTCGCGTGGTCTCAAAGGCCTGGACTGCCTGTTCCAGAGGGAACCGGTGGGTCACGAGGGGCTTCACATTCACTTTCCCAGATGCCAACATGGATATGGCCATCGGCCAGCTGCAACACAGCAAGACAAGCATTTTACACGGGAGTTCATTTTATTCAATACTAATGGCTGTATCAATAGAGCCTCAGCCAAAGCTGAAAATTGCGGTAATTTTAGTGGAAGTGATGTGAATCTAATTACACTTTAAAGATCAGTTTATAGAGGAAAGTCAATATTACGTGTTGCAGTAGCGGAAAACTCCTCTGATGTCCACTTCTCTCACGGCAGCATTGATCAGAGGAACAGTGGTCATTTCCGAGCCCAGGCCCACCAGCACCACCACACCTCCCGAACGAGTTGCCTTAAAAAACAAAGCAAATAAAATAGCATCAGCTTACTCGACTGCTCTGAACTGCTGAGGTGGTGTAAGACCAATTAGTTTATGCATAACACCACCGTTTAAAGATACTCCAATGAAAAATGTATTAAAGCAAAAGCTAAATGTAAGTTAATCGCCATTAGTACATGGATGGGAAAAATTGCCGCGGTACGCATTACATTTCTAAATATTACTGTTGCGTTGGTGCGATAATTGTATTTGGTGGACGTGCTCCAAGGTTGAAAGTAAACAGTAATTACACTGCCGGTTAAATGTAAATATGCGACTCATTTTCGTGAAACTGTTTCAAACTTTCTGATCAGAGCATTCAAAGACGTTGAACTGCAGAGTGTCACACACGTAGATGGCAGTCTGGATGCTGCTCTGAACACCAGTGCATTCAATCGTGACGTGTGGCTGAGATCCCAGCATGCCCTCGACGCTCTTGGCCAGCTGCTGGGGTCCATCGTCTCGATTAACCACCAGCTGGAAGTCAGCGCCCAACTGCTTGGCCATAGTGAGACGCTCCGGGAACAGATCTGGAGGAGACGACGGTGGATTAGAGTCAACGGAAAATTTAGCCATTTAGTCACTTCACATGAAAATAAATGCTTAGAAAACGGATCGTGTTACCAGTGATGACGACTTGTGAGGCTCCCATTGCCTTGGCCACAAGCAGACAGACCAACCCAATTGGCCCTGTGAATGCACAAGAGTGAATGCACAAGATGCCCATTGCAAAGATGGTGCATGATATGACAACACAACCTCTCAAAACATGAAGCATGATAACCTTTTTATCTTTCAAGTCAAAGGCTCAAACGAGGGCTTTTTTAACTCAAAAGTCAAAGGTTCAAACAAGAGCCTTTTAAGTTTAAAAGTCAAAGGTTCAAACATCCCAGCCAATGTCCTAACAATGAGTTTAACTTTGCTCTCATTGGGCAAGATCAGCTCTTTCACAAGGCGTTGCTAAAGATTGATGGTTTAAGCGTCCATTAGCTTGAGGATATGTTAAATATTAAGTCTGTTCCTAATGGCGTTAAGATTCAGCTGTTTTTCTCCCGCGAGTTTTGTTATGTCACAATGATTCACAACTTTTGACTACACCCACTAAGAGTTAGATTCCTTTCGTGCACAGGCTTGTCACTCAAATACATAACAATTGCATCTTTTATATTAGTTTACGGCGTGTTCCGATGTGCCCTTTTTCGTGGTATGCGGTTTCTTGTTGATAAAATATTCTCACAATAGTTGATGACTGGGTGCATAATTCAGATTAATGTTTTGGATTATGTGTACCTGCACCACAGATGAGCACGGTGCTGCCCATGGTGATGCCTGCCCTGCGACAAGCGTGGATGCCCACAGACAGAGGCTCGATCAAAGCCCCCTCCTCGAATGTCACATTGTCAGGCAACCTAGAGAGAGAAGGTGCAGACAAAGAAGGAAAAACAAAGAGGATGTGTGCAAGGTTTAAGCAAGAGTGTTGCAGTCGAGAGATCAGTCAGTTTTTTTTTTTGGCAATCTCTGGCGCAAAAGTCGTGCCGCTACTTGTAGCAGAAGTTGGCGCTGTGCTTGTAGTATCTGCACAGGTTTCCGTCATCAGGCGGCGTGGCACAAAAGAAGATGGTGGGAGACAGATTATAACGGCCGTTTTTGAAGAACTCGTCCATCTCGCGGGGCACACCTGGCTCGATGGCCACTCTGTCACCTAAAAACATAAAAGTCAGGGTCACAGCGCTGGAAAAGTCTAGTCAAGGCGCTGTTTTTTTTTTTATCATAATAATTGGAGATTCAACATTCCTCCAAGCACTTGGTAACAGTGGAGAGGAGAAACTCCCTTGAAGCAGCTCAGCGTGGCAACTCGCTTCGACCATTTGTGCTTGTGTTTCTCCATTTAGCTGACTTTGCATTGTATCCTAATTACAGCTTCTACCGTTTGAGACAAAAATGCTCCTGCCTTTCAGCTGATTTTCAGGTGAATGTGATGCACACAGCTGCAGACAGTCCTTTTAGTATTTCAGCAGTCTTGAGTCTTGCACTGTTCTCTCACTTACCTACTTTAAGATGAGTGACTGCTGAGCCAACCTTCACCACCCGCCCAGCGGCCTCGTGTCCCAGCACCATTGGCTTTTTCACCACATAATCCCCGATGTGACCGTGCTGCCAGTAGTGCACATCCGATCCACAGATTCCAACAGAGTGCATCTGCAGCAGCACCTCTATTTGCACAATGAGACACAGAAAAAACAAACGCTGTGAGGGATGTCCAGTAGCAAATACACCACAGCCCTGCCCCACTGCACACAAAATGGCAATCAGTCTGATCATCAGAATGACTGGAGCGAAAATGGGACAGATGAAATATGCAGCCTATGCTTTTTTTTTTAAATTTACATATATGCATATAAGTAAATAAGTGCATTTTGAGTAAACGTGAAATGCGCAAGAAATTCCACAATTCATGGAAAAATTGTGCCAAAACTTTGGTCCCTTAGTTCCATGTCTAAGGAACGAAGCCAAAATGTACAGTAGTTATTCCCCACTTGTCAATGTCAAGTCATGAATATCAAATCATGTACACAAATTTATAAAACACTTGTTAGAAGATTTTGATGCAGATCGCAGTCCATGTAGATCCTATTTAATATTTCCAACCACAGAATACCGCACCTGTCGGTCCGGGCTCCGGGACGGGGCGTTTCTCCTAAGGGGGAAAAAAAAAAGCACACAGGCGGTCAAGACCAGCGTGAGCACCGTCATGTGGCGGCAGGTGGAGCGTTGCTGTCGGTCTCTTACCAGCCGCAGGTCCCCCTGAGAATGCAGCACCACGGACAGGTTCTCCTGCGCCATGACCGATGCGACACCCGGAGCAGGACAGGAACGACGACCGACGAGGGAGCCGACAGCGACGCGACTGCAGCTCCACGCGAGTCAAAGTGCAGCTGCAGCAGCGAGCCTTCCGGGTTGGGAGGGCAGGAACCACAACAAAGCACGCGATTGGCCGGAAGTGACTGGCGCAGTCCATTGAGGAGGGGGGGAGAGGTCACGAGGTCAGGCCGCACTCACGGTATCAACATGCGGTTCTTGACATGTTTCTCTTTTGTTACTTTATATATATTTTTTTATTGATCTTAAGTGGCGTTTGATTCTGTGTCAGTGACGCGTCTTGATGTAATTAAAAAAAAACATACATTAACATCCAGTGACTTATAGTCTGTCGCGACTGACACACTCTGGATGTTTTGTTAATACCAATTTGAATGAAATGAAGGACGACTTTATGCAACGTTTTACTAGACCACCACTCTGGTTCCTAACCTTAAAACTTTTCAAATTAATTATTTTTCAAAAGACTTTTAAAAAATGTTCAAATGATAAGGATTTCCAGTTCATACACTCATCTCACGCAAAATTGATCTCATATGAGCTCTACTTTTCCCCTACATTTTATTTTACACTTCCATAGATTTAAGATGTAATTTTTTTTTTAAAAATCTCTAAACTTTCATAATCACCTATTTTGCACTGTACTTACAAACAACCCAGGTCTAGTGATTCATGCCTATTCATGCTTAGAATAGTTAAAAGAATATAATAGTACACTACTGCACCTGTTTGTTTGTGCTGTATTCACTGCTTGGTTAATGTTTGACTGGGGAATTAAATGAAGTTTGACCACTTAGCACTCACATCTCCTCATTGTGGTAAACTCAGTTGATTTCTGAGTTCCACTCTCCAATCATGATAATTAAAATATTTCAAATCAGATATAGAGAAAAACAACACTCCAATTTTTGTTTTGTTTCTTTTTCGGCAGTTTAAAGGATAAAGCTTACTAAAATGGCTTTTTAATGGCCACTTTTAACTTTGGACACCTCTATAAACCAATAAAATAATTACAACAAAGCAAAAAAACAAACAAACAAACAGGAGAAGTAGTCATCCATGCCATACGGATTTATTTCACATCCATAAACTCCATGAATGAATGCAGATATGCACTGGAAACAAGAACAAACAATTCTAACTTATTTGCATTCAAAAAATAAATAACTCATTTCTTATTAAACTTTTTTTTTTAAGCGTATGTCAATTTTCCTTGCTAAACAACAGTGGCCCTCACACTTGAAGCATTGGCCGCACCTTGGCTGGAAATCACACAGCTCTCCCAAAAATTTCTTCAGGTTGGTCATGCTGACATATCCTAATGAAAAAGAAAATGTTAACATAATTCACAACAGCACTCCATAAAGCAGAATGGTCATTCAAATATGGATTGTGAGCAACTATGACTCTTGAACTTGATTTGTGGAGATAAACAGACAATTTCCCAGTAATGACAAGTGCCTCTAAATGATAATACTGTAAATGACTCACCTGTAAGCATGTTACATGCTGGATAATCCCAGAGATCACTACACACAGAGGCTTCAATTGCAGGTGTGTCAGTGTTGAATAGCTCAGAACTGCTAAGGGGATAATTAGAGTTTACAGATTATAATCTTAGACATAATAAAAAAAAACAAGTCTAAACAATTAAAAAAAAGAACATACTTGCTCCTGCTGAATTCTGTGTCACTGTACTCATCTTCTGTCTGGTAACCACAATTTACGAGCAGAAACCTGCTTAATTCAGGCTATTACCACAGAATAAATGATGTACCTTTGTCTAAACAATCTTACCTGCGTCTCTGGCTGATCATCCTCACGCTCCCAAATAAGTCTCCCAGCCACTTTTCTCACTTCTTAAGAGATAAGCCATTTAACACAAAACGAGCAATGATTCATGATTTTGCTTTCATCCATTATTTAGTACAGCAATTACCATCCAACTATTTGCATCCCTGTGTCTCAGGTGGTCTGTGTGTATCAATAAATCATGAAGAGTGGCTGGTGCATTTGAATACTTTTTGAAGACCTGATGATGTAAAATGAAAAGTGCTCCACAGTAAAAGATAGAGAAAATAATTAGAAAAAAAAAATTCCAGTTGTTTGCTTGCATCTTACCGCACTGCACGGGTGCAGGAGGCAGCACATAGTGACCGACACACACCGACTTCACACTCTGCCGCTTCTCGCAGGCGGACAGAAACAAGCTGTGGAAAACCGTCACCTCGTTCCACAGGTAATCTTTACTTTCAAATATCCTGAGAAAGGGAAGATATAGTTGTAAAGAGATATCAGGCCCTTTTCACAGCAGCCATTTAGACACGGCTGTAATATGTCGTCAATCGTGGCAACATTCTGTTTGTTGCATCAAAGTCAGTTCTGATTCCAGTTTGTACAAAACCAGGCCCCTGGGACACCTGAATGGAATTAATATCAATCGCGCCTGCGTTCACCTCAAATGAACTGTATTAACGACTGCCGCGAGAAGGCCTATGAGGGGTCCCTCGGACATGAGCGGGATAACATCTGTTAAGCCTTTTTTAGCCAGATCGTTTTACTCACCTCAGAGTATCAGGACATGAAGCATCATCACTGAAGAGGTAATCCGCCTTTCTCCAGCAGGCATGGCGCCCTCCCTCCACCACTACAAAGTAAGACAATATTTACACTATTTTGCTGCCTTGCTCGCTCAGCATAGTTTGCGTGGAAATACTTGTGCAATTGTTGTTTTTTGAGCAAACATATTCCAATATTAATAAAAACTACTAGACCTCTTTAGCCCACAAGCTAAATTTATATTCGAATGCACTTACCAAAGAGTAAGCTAGTGCTAGCTTAACTAGGTAAGCTAGTGCTAGCTTAACTGAGATAGCTAAAAAAAACCCCAAACTGACAAAATACTCACTCCAAAAATTGCAACATTCCCGTGGCACACTACTTGAAAACCAGGCGGTCTTATTTCCAAACATAGGTGCCGTCCTCTGTTTACAGAATAAAGATTTCAGCAAGCTAGTCTGGTGCTAAATAGTACGCGAGCGCTACCATTTTCTTCTCAAACCTGGCAACTTCCGGCCTCCATCTCTGCCCGCTTGCGTTTGGCGCTCAAACGGCTGTGATGCGTTTAAGCGCCATAGACAACAATCGGAAATTTTGTCTTTCAGAGAAATGGACAAGTAATATACCTGGATGGAAGCTAACCACTTTTTTGTGTATCTGTAATAGATTTCTACTTTATTCAGTTACATTTAAAATTCAGGAACACTACTGTTTCATTAATTTGTCACAAATTAGTGCATTAAAAAGTTATTGCTCTTTGACTGATCCTTCAGCAGGTTTTTATTTTTTTAAGTGTAAATGTAATATAAATAGGGCTTTTTTTGTGTGTGTTACGTCCATCAAAATCTCAAATGATATGTCGGACTTACAGGCAAATTGTACTTTTTTACTTTATTGTTTTTTACAATAATGGATTTTAGAGGTACAACTATACAGCTACAGCTCAGGTAAATGATGTGATAAGTACTGTTGCCGTTGTTGGCTCTGTGACTGCACTTGTTCAGTAGTTTCACTCATACTTTCACTATAAATGTCCTGTGCTTTGTCAACATTCATTTATACTTAAATGTTCAGTGCAACTGCATTTGTACATTTTTCGTGTTAGTTCCATAGATTTTTTTTCAGTTTGTCTTGTTGAGATAGTGACCAAAGTCTGAAAAACTGGCCAGCAGCAATGTTTCCAGTATTGTATTTCACCACTAGGTGGTGACATTTTGTAACATGTTGTGCATTTCAGATTCAAGAAAGTCATGGTCCCTTTCTGATGGCATATATTTCAGTAAAAATGTACACCTCTGTGTGAATTACACATTTTTGACATTTTTCCATGAAGGCACTGAGCAGCTGCTACTGAGTCAGTGTGGGTCGCTGTAAGAAGTGTTTTACCATTTCTTCTAAGTGCAACAGCTTCATAAAGCCAAGCTACATTGGCTCTGGTATTGAACTTGTGAAATATAGCTTTCTGTAGGTGATTTTGCATATTTTGTTGGAGGTAAATGTGTCCACTTACAGCTGTCAAGATGATAAAACATTTAATTTCAGCTTGTTCGCAATATAATCACTGGCTGAGTACTGGTGCGTAGATTCACTGACGTATTGGACAACAGTTTTTGACAGTGTGTTCACACCATAGTCTCTTTTTTTATGTTCTATAACATCTCTAGTGGGGTTGTCTGCAGGTCAGGAGCTTGTTACTATCACACAGACACACTGCAGACCTGCTGACTCTTATTCACGAATCTCAATAATGTCATGTACCACTGTGTTTTATAACAGCAGCAACCTATTAAGGACGGAATTGCTGTACAGCGTTGTCACCGTCCTGCTAAGGTAACTGATGGGCTTTGCTTGTTTGAACCCTGCGAGAGCAGAGAGCCAATCACTTTGTCACAATTGAATTGGCAGGATCTTGGCCCATTACAGGGCTTACGAATTGGATGGAAAACCACTCACATATAATGCTTGTTCATGTGTAGCTGCTCAGCTCTGTACACTTTCTTTGACGAGTGCAACATTTGCACAAGTACAAAGGCTCGATGCAAAGTGCTGCATGCTTGTTTTTTTGGAGTATTTTGGCCAGTTTGCCTACTGTCTATGCCATTAGACTGAGTTCCCCGACAGTGTGCAGGATTTGTACAGAGACTGGTAGAGCGGGGTTTTAAAAGGCAGTGATAACTCTGTTGCCATGACAACAGCGAAGCCATACCCTGTTTCTTTCCCAACCCCCATCATGTTCTCTTCAAACAAAGCTCTTGGAAGAGGGGCTGCTGGTGGTTATTGCACTGAAGGACTGGGCTATATAAAATTGGCTTGACTTGAATTGACTCGAACGCTTGGCTTTGCTTTCCAGTGGATTTTATTATCCATTGAAAGCACTTTGCTAATTATTTGATTGCTATTTAATATTAAGTTGTGTGAATGTATCTGTTTCACAGATAAATGAAACATATTGTATATTGTAACAGAATATTTGGAATACAGTGCAGAAACAGGCTGATTCTTAAGTTGTTTCATAAAGAATCATTTCTGATAATCAGATGAAGTAATTAATCAAACAAATGCTGAACATTCTCCAGTTTCTTGCTGATTTTTTTCAGTTTATTGTATTTATTTTTTTATTATATTTGCATATTGCCGTGCTGGTTGTTACAAAGCAAGGAATTAGTACTTGCCACTTTTATTTGACTTTTTATAATTAATAATGAAAATGATAATTACTTACAGCCGTAATGAATGCTGCAACAGGAGATGTATTATCATGGTGCATTCATTATACATGTCTCTTTTCTTCTATCCTGGCCTGTTATGTATTTGTTTTTAGATCCGGTCGTGTCCAGGATTAATTCATGCAATCTTTATCATGTAAAAATGACAGGACCTGTCTTCCTCCCCCTTGTTGCCTGCTGATTTTGTCCTCTCTGCTTGTGTCCTGCTGGACAAAATAAATGGCCCGCAGAGGAAGAGATGGCTGCTGCCAGCTCATCCATCCTTGTTTTTTTTCCTCGTGGTATTGTTCCATTGTGTTTCTTACACTAGGTTATTGTATTGTTATTATGTTGCTGCTGTTTTACTAATTATCATTTTCAGTGTCAGGGACCTTGTTGATTCTTTATTGACCATTTGGTCTATAAATATCAGAAGATGGCAAATACTTTAAATCATTTCCATTAGAAATTCTTTTGTCCCAACACTGCTTAAAATTTACGTTGTCATTCATCTTGTTTCCTATGCTGGATGATTAATTTGGAATAGCAATACACGGAATTTTGATTTGCTTTGATTTGACTCAAAACAAATAACCCTAACTCTGATCCAGACTCAAAGATGTGGCTCTGCTTCTGTCTGGTGTTCATTCGGTTAACGATATACACAGGAGTTTCCGATACATTTATGTAATGTTTAATGAAAAATGATGACTGGAAATCATTAATATTGAGAGGCATAATGAAACACAGTAACAAAGTACAGTGCATAAACTGAAAGCACCTTTTGAAAGCGTTTCCAGTGATTGGAGTTGTTTTTGTCAGGAGGTCTGGATCATAGAAAATGGTGCCCCAACCTCCCAGACAGGCTCAATGTCAGCCGCTGCAGGTGTTTTTTACGTTAACAGCCTCCAGACATCACCAGACACCCAGTCAGCATTCTTGTAGTCAGTGAGAAGGATCAACATCATTGAAGAGTTACAGAAGAGTCAATTCGCCCTCCACACCTATCACCTCAGCTTGCACTCGGCTCAGTTCAGTGCTTAATTGGCAGTCTGTCATCTCTCGCTCTTTCTCAGTCCCCATCAAGTCTTTTTCTCTCAGCTCGACCTGCAACATCAAAGGCGCGTGCTTCAAATCGCAGGTGTTGAAGGATTAAGGCCACCGCAGGATGGGGTTTTATTCTCAGCCACATCTTTGATGTAGTATCTCTTTCACTCACTTGTGTTTCTAAGCTGCACCGTGGTTTGGCAGGCCAGAGCGTCCCTTGCTAGATGAAAATGTGGCATCTCATCATTCTCATACAGCTACGTTGAATGGGTGTAATTCAAAGAGGCTGCGTGCAGGAATCGTGATATGTCCGACAAATTGATTCGTGGCAGTAGTTGTACAAATCAGATCAGAGCATCCTACAGCAGGATATGCAGGTCATAGGACAATGTAAAGATGACAACAGATTTCTGTCACCTGCTTTACTATGATGGAAATGTGCCACGACGGTGTAACTGAGTGATCAGCATTCTTTTATGACAGTAATTGGATTTTTGTACCAATGTGATGGTAGTTTGTCAGGTATTGTTAACGTGGACATCGCTGCATATACAAGATGTCTGTCATATAACTATGCTTTATGCAAAAATTTCATAGCGGCCCTAGTCTTTGTTTATCATCAGCAAGTGTTTATTTTTTGTATTGTTTTTATATAGTATATATTTTATATTGTATCTTTACAGCCTTTGCACACTTGAACAACGGGAAGTCTTCTCTTTTTTGGAAATAATGCTTCCTTCATGTTCAAACTGCCTTAGACATTTTTTAATATCTCCACATTGAGTACTAGATGCGCTACAAGTGTCTTATAGGTGCTACAAATCAAACGACTAACCGTAGACTTAGAGATTAATATTTGAAGCTGAATAATTTATCACTAAAATGTCATTATGAGAACTTCAGGCCATGCAGTCTCATAGCAAAACATTGTTATTATTTTCATAGTATTAGTATCACACATTAATACAAATAAAATTCTTCCAGGAAATAGAAATGAGAAAAAACAAAACCAAACCTGAAAATCCAAGGCGAGTAACCTTTCCTCAGCACTACAAATACACATTTGCATCTCCATGAAAGTGAAGCAGAGGACGCCACGAAGAAAACTTCCAGAGTGACTGTCCCTTCGTTAGCTGTAGGCTGCATGCTGACCCTTAACCTTTGCTGGGTCATCGGGGTGTGTTGGTGCGCTGAGGAGGGACAGGAGGGTACATTGCTCCCCAGACCGTTAAGAGGCCATGCAGGCAACAGCTGAGCAGCATCTGACAGTAGGGTGAGAGGAAACGTCACATGCTTACCTTCAGGGGAGCAGGCTGGTCTGAAGACACGAGGGCATGCAGACTCATACATGCATCATGTTCACGCACACAGCAATGCAAGGATGCACAGAGGTGTCGGCCGGGCAGCACAGGGAGCGAAGGATGCGCTTGAAGGAAACCCAGGCGACACTGACTGCCAACAAAAGTGAAAGTTTTGAATGACATTAACCAAGTTTGTTTCTCACTGTCGCGCCACTACGCCCGCGAACGCTTTTTGCCCTCACTTATGTCTGCAACGAGTCATCTTCTGGGGAGATGGTCGCTCCCTGCGTCCCACCGAACCCCAGCCGTCTAGATTAATGACCTGACTACAGTTTCTTTTTTTTCACCATCTTCTCACCACCATCTTTTGTAATTGTCTTTACCAGCTTTGCCTCACAGTTTCCACAGCAAAGTTTGATCTAACTTGTAATTATTCTATTCTATGGATAGTGGTAGAACAGACTTTTACTTCAGTAGGAATATCACAGTTTAAAAGTACTTTATTCCAAGTAATGTTCTATCAAAATGGATTACTACTGTGGGTCAGTTTACTCATCATAATGAATCAGCTTGTGATAACAGCTGTAGAGTGGTCGGGCATTTAAAGTGACAACATCCTTAAAAATCATATATGATTTTTGCTCACTGGGGTGTTAGTGTAAGTCGAGTGCTAATGCTAATACACTGATGCAAGTGGCTTCACTCTCCCGGCCGAGTGGCATCCGCTTTCATTCTGTCTATGTTCTAATAGTAATGACTAATAGCCACTTAAATATTTGAACAGTGTTTGTCTTATGGTACATAAAACACGGCTGAACCAGGCACTGACTGAGTGTCAAGTTTTTCCATTTATTAGGAAACGATATAAACAGAAGACGGACTTGAATGACTTAAAAAATATTATTGGACGTCTGGCTTATTTCTTCGTCTGGGAACTCACGATCTTGAGAGCTGTTCTCTCTTTCTTTTCTTTTTTCTTTTTTTTTTTGTTTTACCAGCACAGGATGCTCCAGTCTAAACAAAAGCCTTGTACTCACACAAATGTATGTCTCCTTTTTTTCTGCAGCCTGGAGTTGCAATCTTTCATGGAAAGAGAGAAACACATTTTAACTGCATGTCCCCGTGCCACTTCATGAAATTGTCCTCCACTGACTGTTATTGTTAGACTGGCACAAACATTCAGTCAGAGATAACATAATCATTTACGATAATAGCAATTCCACAGCTTATCATTAATAACCAGAGACAACTGTTGATAGTGCAATATAAAAAGGAATGTCTGAAGCTTGTATTGCCAAGCTAATATAAATTTATTAAAAAAAATATCCGCTGGTTTCAGTGTTGCTTATTTTCTCTTGCTCACCAAGGCCATATAGCAGGAAGGCCGCAGCTATCATAGTGGCAAACTCTAAACTGTTGAGACTAAAGTGCCTGTTTGTGTTAGTGTTGTAGATCTCCCCTAAGAGGCAACACGAGCAGGGGGTGCGTTGACTGGAGTTTTACACAGAGGAGCGCCGTTTGCTCAGAGTCCTTCTGACTGTTGCTCCACCCACCTCCGTAGGGCAGGAACATAAAGCGTGAGTCACTCCTTTGTCAAAATCCCTGACTGAAATGGCCCACTAAATCACCTGAGGTCATTTATGATTTCATCAGCAACCTGTCTCTGTAAAACTTTAACTCTCTTCTGCTGACGTCAGCAATGATAAAGAAGCTAGTGGCCTCCTGTAGGACCACTCACCCCCGGCAGTGCAGCTCTTTATAGATCAATTGGGAGAATGTAATTTACAAAGAAGTGTTTTGACACGCTGCAAAATATACAATTTGCTTAGAGTTTGTTGAAATCATTGATATTGCTCTCATGTCTGTTTTAAATTGGACGTCCAGCAGCCAATTAGCTTAGTTTCACATGAAATACGGACTGGAAACATGCCTAAAAAAAAAAAGAACTTGTCATTTATCTATTTTATATTCTATTTTAGATATAATGATACAAATTCTATTGGTTTTAATTGGTTTTATTTTCTTGCACTTCAGACAGTATATATACTCATGCATTTATATTTTCATCATTTATTATTATATTTATTGTTATATTTGTTGTTGTTGTGCATTCATATTTAACTAGCTCAAATGAAGTTTCATTTGAACTATACAACTCTTACGTTGCAGCTTTTCAAGGACATTTATGCTCTATTTAAGCTTTATATGTTGGCATTACATGATAAATTTTCAGCATTGCTGCAACCATTCCATTCAGCTCTCACCATTCATACACATTTTTGGCAGTAGGTGCATTTTCTAGACAGACAGACAACAGCCACCTACCTTGAGTTTAGTTCTGCCCGACGTTTCTTCCACTGAAAGTAGTTCTTTCTTGCCACTGTTGCCAAGTGTTGCACTGTTACTAACAAGGGAACCGGCGGGTCTTTCTATAAACTATGAAAAAAAAGTGTGGTCTAAAACCTGCTTCATATGAAAAGATACCTTCTGCAGTTATTTGGTACTATGTAAATAAATCTGAATTGATTCTTACTGTTAATCCTTGCTCTGCCTTATACTGAGCTTGTCACTTACCTGTAAATCACTTTGAACTGTACAAATGCACCTTTCATGAATGGCGATATTAAAGTGATGTTTGATTCATTTGTGCATTTTTGGTGATAGGCAGTTTCTAGTGTTTACGCGTGGCTAAGCTAACCAGCTGTTGGCCGTAGATTATTTGCTATAAACTGGATCAGTGGTGTTTTCAGGAATTTTTCTAATCCAGCCTCTAATCTTTATCTTTAATTGACATCTGGTGACGCTATGGTGACATCTCTGCTATTTGAGGACGTTGCTGTGGCTTTACACAGTCATCATACAGTACTGTAATCTCCAGTTCCTCTGTGTGCAAGCAAGTGTGAAAAGTGGCAGTTCCTAGTCTGCCACCATGATCTTTTCCCTGTCCAGTGGAAGTAGACATTCTTTTCTCTGTAGAATTGTTGCAGGAGAGCTAAAAGTTGATTTGACAGGTTGCTAGAAGTGCTCACATTGTCAGGAAGTCTATCACGGGGATGGCTCACGCCTGTCCTGAGTTATATACCGGATACACTGTTCTGTATCAATCTTTCTGTCCATGAACCTTAGCCACATTCATGTCCCATTGGAGTTATTGGAGCTTGTTTCTATAAACAGCAGTCAACAGCATCAACATTGTGATTACGGTGGCAAACTCTAGATCAATTGGAATCCTTAATTAATTGCACAAAAAATACCCAGATGCCCCACAACAACTCCAAGTCCATTAATCAAACTCAGACCTACTGGAACAGCACGTATGCAGCATGTATAGCATGCAGTATACATATGCCCAGATGAGTTATGAATTCATGTATAAATTTGCAAAATAAGTGGTACAACTCTGGAGGCATTTAAGACAGAATTGGTAATGTTGAGGTCAAGAAAATATATATATTTTTTGCCAATGCAGTTCTATCTACATTATGCTTTCATAGACAGTAGGAGATAAAATGCACCCAATAGACCAC
>CAAKHG010050374.1:56323-69949 GCA_901007715.1 Dactylopterus volitans
TCTTTATTGGAGAAGCTGTGACCACACAATTTCCTCCAGGATTAGTAAAGTATTTCTGATTCTGATTATTATTAGTAGCAGTAGTAGTATCATCATCTCACACACACACAGCCCTTCTCCTTCCTTTCTCAACCTTAACCAGTCGAGGGTGTTAGCATCTGCCTTTGTTCTGCCGGAGGTTTCTTCTGTTAAAGGGAGTTTTCCCCCACCACTGCTGCCATGTGCTTGCTCATGTGGGAATTGTTGGGTCTCTATAAATCGAAAGGGCATCGGCTAATCCTTAACAACTGTTGGTGCATTGCCATGACATTTGGTGCAGGTGCAGAATCACTACCGTCATTGTGTCCTCACACCGTTGAAACCTCTAAGGATCTGAGTATGCAGGCAGAAATGCGAAAATCCAGACAGACGCAGTCCAGTGTAAAATCATCTCTCTTATGATCTACATATTTTGTTAAATGTGTACATACTGAAAGGCACATTTCATTTCATGTGCACTTAAGAGAGTCCTACTGTGCTGATGGATTTAGTGAGACAACTTGATGAGCAGTGCTCACATCACATGATAATAATAGTAATAATACTGATAACAAAATTCAGAAGAATTTACCTCGCATAGAGATGTCACCTTTCTGTGCATTTGTTTACTGTAGCATTAAACATTTCAAACAGATGGCGGAATACTATCATGCTGGATCATCACAGCAAAGCAGACACTCCCTGTTACTGCCCTGTTTGGTAGTCTGGTAAATACTGTCTATTGCTGCTCTGTGTTACCTGTAAGCATCGCCTTGTAACAGGAGGGAGATTTTTCTCCCACCCCGCGGGCTGTCGCTGCCTCTGCCTCGTTCATCACTTACCTCAGCAATTGCAGAGGATGCAGCGGGACGCAGAGGAGAGAGTCTCCACCTGGCAGACAGTTAATAAAGGTGACAGGAGGGCAGGAGGGAAGGAAGCTGCTGTGTGAAACCCTGCTGACTGGAGGAACAGGAGCTCAAAACTTCACTTACTGTCAAGTGACGCCATCTCGCACTTTGGAGACACGCACACAGACGCAGTATTGTGAACCTTCTGTTTTCCTGCAACCGTCAGACAGAATACATGTGTATCCTCCTTTAGGTGGAACTGTCCTTGTCCCTCCTGACACACACGCACACGCACGCGCACACACACAGACGCACACACACGCGCACACAGACACCCTGTACTCACCCCTGAAGCAGAACCATAAATCACTGTCTGAGCAGCAACAGCAGTCATTTAGTGTCCAGAGCTCCTGACATTCATTCTCTCTCTCCTTTGGTCCTCCTCTCAACCCCCTCAACACCACCTCCACCACAAGGCCTTCACCCTAATAACTGTTTGATGCTGCGTGACATTAAAAAAAGTCAGATGTTCTCCAAATTACCTGTTACTTATCAACAACTGCAGGGGCTCGTGTTGGTGGACAGCTTGGTCGCCACTGCAGACATCTTTGAAAACACCATTTACTCCTGTCGTGTCTTTGACTTGTCATGGAGTCCAGCATTCGAAAGTAGAAAAATAATGTCACATGCACATGAGTTTTAAGTTAGCCATGCCCCCATGCATTTCACATGTAATTTTGTAGGAACAACAGCAGGCAGATTTACTTCAGCAACTGTTTCATTTGCATATTGCATTACCCGTGGTTGGATTCATATGCTGTATGCATCTTCTGCAGATGTCCATGTCTGGTGCTCCATGTGTGCCTTCTTATCACATCATTGCTCTCTGGCAAACTTCACACATTTCATATGCAGGTTTTTTTCATACAGATAATTTAGTAATTTCTCCTCTCCAGTGTGCATCACAGCGTAAACCGGAACACAAATTTAACAATCTACCATCAATAATAAGAATAGACGAGGACTGATTCTATATATACATCAAATGTGATATGTTTATTTTCCTGCCTACCTATGTATATTTTCTCTTTTAATTGAACGAACTGGCAATTAGAATTAACCAAAAGTTTTTTGTTTTTTTATGACCTCTCAACATGATCAAATAATAAGCGCAGCAAAGTAATATTATTAGAAGGCCTTGTATTCTAAATCACTTTGCAAATGCACCCACTCGCAGCTTACATCTAATTTTAGCTCCACATTTACAGTCCAGACAAGAAAGGATATTCTCCATTCTGATGATCAGCCATTGCTTATATTGCGAGAGTCAGTGTCACACTTTGGCAACACTTTCATATAAACGTCATCATGCAGCTGACTGTGACTGTCAAAGTTGGTGTTTAGACATTAGCTGATATATTATCTGTGGAGAGAAGTGAGCTGATGCCTTGTTCCTTACATCTCTTTACTTTTCAACATCATTTTGCTTTTGATTATGAGCACATATCATGTGTCGGGGCCTCCTCAGTCAAGCCCAGAGTCAGTGTTACCGTGACGATGGAGGTCAGGCAGTGAAATTAAAGCTCTCTAGTGGAGTGTTCAGTTACTCTCCATTTTGCACTGAGACTGAGAGTTTTAGAGATCAGACAACATTTACTGCAACCGCACCATGACAGGCACTGATAACTTTTCTGACAGATAACACATGGCCGATGACACACACACGCTGTTTTGGTATACATATAGAGTAATAATCTCCTTGAGTGTTATATGCTTAGCTTACAGTACGTGTCTGCTCTTGCTGTGTGCCTGCTGATTATTTGTATGCCTCGTGCATGAAAGAGAAGCAGGGAGAGAGAGTGACAGGAGAACCGTCCAAGGCTACAGATTTAATCTGGCTGCTGTGGTCATGTGATTAATCGTGGCCAGGGACCAGGGGATAGTGTAATTTATGGTGAGGGGGGGATCAACACATTTGGTTGCTACTCCTGGGGGAAATCTCACTCTCAAACCCAGTCGGTATTCTTCCTTGTTTTTTTCCTAACTCACCTAAATATCACAGCTGGGTTATGAGCGAGGGAGAACATTTTATTTCTATGAAGATGAGGGGATAGACTCCTAGTGTGTTTGTTTTTTTTTCATTTATTTTTATTTATTTTTTAAATCTAAGATGGAGCAAGATTTTTAAAGAGACATTACAATTTGTAACGATCGCCTGCGGTTGACAGCGGTCGCTTGTGATTGCTCCGAATTACTGAACTGCTCTTCATGTTTCAGGCGACAAGCTCAGAGGAGGAGAGCACGTACAGTACACTGACCACAGTCGAATATCATTTCAGAGACCTCAAGTTTTTGAAATGTTGGATCCAATTTGCGAGTCAGTGTCACCAAGTGCCTGTAAATTTTGTTTGTTATCAGAGATTTTGCTGAGGACTGTGCGTCATTCAGTCTCCTCTTTCCCTCTGGCGTAAGACCATATCACTGCTGGTCTCCTCCGCTGCTGTGGTGACCTCAGCATCCTCGGTCTCCTGCAGGCCATTGGCATGCCTTTGCGTGTGTGTGTGTGAGTGTGCTTCCTTAATCCTCTTTACAACCCCAAGAACTATGAATAAACATCCGAGAACTTTGAGGAAGGAGAGCTTCGACGTGGAGAGGTGTTTTTTTGTTTTTTTTGTTTTTTGGAGTGGGATTGAGGGTGTGTGGGGAATTTTCAGTTGTTTTCAGCTGCCAATATCAAGCCATGCTGAGAGCAGCACTTTTCCCAATGACCTTCCCCACCAGCTGCTTACCAGCTTGTGCCATCCAACCGGAGTTACCTGCCTTTCCATTGGCTGTCTGACTTTTGCCCTTGGAAATTTTTATTGTGGTGTTATTCATTCCTGATATAGTTTATACCTAGATTGACTTTTTCCGGCGCATGGGCCATCTCAACAAGACCGTGGTTTATACGATGCACTTCTCTTTTCCTCCACTCTGTTTATTAGTCTGAACAAATATGTAAATTTAGTGACAGTGATGTGCTGTCTCACCTCACCTTTTTCATAGCAAAAGACGTAGGAGGCTCTGCAGCCTCACTGCCAACTTACTTGAAGGTGAATGACCCTGCCCGAAGGGTTTATACAGGAGTGTGTAAGCAGTCTTAATGGTTACTTCATACTCCTCCTAATCACAGCGCCGTGCTAAAGAAAACACTGCTCTGCCTCCTATTCCAACACAGAAGATATAAACACATCAGCATGCAGGGAGTCACTTATGCCTGCATGGATTCATTGTCTCATCTCAGGTCCCCTCTGCCCTTGAGGACACACTGAAGACTCATGTTTACTGAGCATTTATATTTGACACTGAATCAATCGTTGAATTGATGAGCCTTTTCACAGAGACTCTGTGAACTATCAGCCCCTAAAGGGTGAGTCAGAGCAGCCTGAACCTGTCACCATTTTTGTGGTTTAGCAGGACGAGATCCATGGAAAAAAAACAAAACAAAAACTGATTAGCAGGCTATTATGAAAACAATACAATAAGACATGGAAACATTTACTTATCTCTTAGTCATTTAATATAAAAGCCAACCATTGTGATAAAGCAAACACAGGATGATCATGTCTTGGATGGCTTATGCTGCTGTTTTTTTTGTTTTGTTTTTTTTTTGTTACAATTCAACAGTTCATTTGGCAGATGGTTTTTATCCAAAGCGACGCACATCAAAGAGCTGAGTACAAGCCACGAAGCAAAGGGCAAGTCAGGTAGAATGTAGGTGCCTAGATACATATTATGTATATTTTTTTTATCTGAAAGCAAAATTGTATGTATATAAGTATATGCTATCAAGTGCATATGTGTTCAGTAAAGAGTCTCTTAAAGACTGAGAGGGATTGTGCAGATCAAAGTAAAAGCAAATTTTTAGGTGTGTTAGGTGTGTTAATCAGTTTTATGTGGCTCATTTTCACTGAGCAGCCGATGAGATCACGTCTGGTGCGGAGTCGAAGAGATTTAAGCGCCAATGCCAGTAGTAAAATGGCATGAAAACGACAGTATTCTTATCACAGAACTTGGTAGAACATTATTAATCCCAAATAATGTTCATGTCAGTACCAGCTGATATACACATTTGAGAACTAATGGTATGGTAACAGTCTGTACTACAACTATATCAAATACACAAGTCCAGATACATACCATAAACAGAATCAAATGAAAGTTTTCAGTACAAATGTTAGGATCGATTTCTGCAGGGTATTGGTTGGTTCCAAATCAGAGGTGATATGGAATGTTAAGAGAATAACTGTTTCCCCTCTTCTGGTATTATTATTGTTATCATTGTTATTAAACCCGTTAAGATCACAGTGATATCAGTAGGAGCAAAGGAGACGATAAGCCTTCATGCAATAGAGACACAATGAAAACGAGACAAATATGACGCCTGGAGTGAGCGCGCGTGTTTGTGTAAACTGTACAATTCTATTGTTTGTTTTATCAAATAATGATTGTTTTAAATCCTCAATTGTTAAAAGGCGCCGTGGTTTCGGTCTCCCCTCTTCTCCATCCTCCTCCTCCTCCGTCCTCGCTTCCTCTTCCTCCTCCTCTGAACTCCAGTTTCATCACATCGGCGCGCGCGAGCGACCCTGATAATTTAGCCTGCGAAACATCCCTGCTTTTTTTTTTTTTTACACCCCCCCCTTGTTGCAATACGAGATTTTCATCAGCAGCAGCGGGTTATTACCCCCCTCTTAAACCATTACATCGCTCCCTCCACCCCCCGTCACTCCCCTGCTCTCTCTCTCTCTCTCTCTCTGTCTCTCTCTCTCTCTGTCTCTCTCCCTCTGTCTCTCTCTCTCTCTCTGTCTCTCTCTCTCTCTCTCTGAACACACGCGCTCTCCCTTCCCTCCCTCGCGCAGACGTCCGGGTGCCGCCGCCGCTGCATCCTGTCTCTCTCTCTCTGTCTCTGACTCCGGACTCTTTTACTCCACATTGACACAACGGGGTACAAAAAAAAAAAGAACGAAAGAAAGAAAAACAAGAAAAAGAGAGACGAAAGAAGGAGGCGAGAGGGGAGAAAAATTAGGGAGCGGGGAAAAAAAAAAGTGGCCGGCAAAGGGCGCAGCGCAACAATGACCCGGTCCTGACTAAAATTGAATGGATTATCCAATCTATTCTGAGCTCTAATGAGATTAGAGAGTCAGCGCAGACATGGGTCGCGGCGGCGTGGCACCTTTCCTTGAGCTCCGCGGGGAACATTCCCCCTCCAGACGTGGAAATGGCGTTTCTGATGCTGAGGCTGGCGCGGACGCCCGGGGACAATAACGCACATCTGAATGCACGCTCACCTGCGCCGCTTCTCTCTGTGGCGCCGCGCGGATCCCTCGAAGTAGTGGCAGAAGTACAAGTACAAGTCGGAGCAGTGTAAGGGGCAGGCGAGATGAAGTACCAGAAATATATCACGGTGATGCAGATGGCCATGGGAGTGACAGCCTCCAACAAAGACTGCCTCCCCACCAAGAGGCAGCTGTGGTGAGTATGTGCGCGAGCGGCGAGGAGGGGAGCGCGCGGGGCTGCGTGCTCGTGCGTGGAAAGCGAGGCTTCTTTACATGTCGAGAAAATCGCTTTAAAATTAGCCTCTTAGCTTTGTTGTCGTGGAAATCTCCCCCGCCACCACCACCACCACCACCACCCTCCTCCCTCCTCTCTCTCTCTCTCTCTCTCTCCCCATCTCTCCCTTTATCGCTCTATCCCTCTCTCTCGTGTCAGGTTAAAACCGAGCAGCTGTTGGCGGAAGTCGGCAGCCTCCATCTCTCTCTCTCTCTCTGCCTTCAACAACAGTTTGTAAATGAACAGAGGCGTTCGGCCAGTGTGTGTGTGTGTGTGTGTGTGTGTGTGCGTGTGCGCCCCCCACCCCAGTCTCCCGTGCTGATGTCGCGCGGTGGACTCCCGCTTGCTACGAGTTTCACAGCAGGTGTCCTCACAACAACACCAGACTGTTGTTTTTTTTTTTTTTGTTAAATCGCAGCTCCACCTGCTCTCACATGTTTTTTTTCTTTCTTTTTTTTAAATTTACAACAAGCCTCTGTTGTTGTCATATACAGTGTTATGATGTGATCGACTAAACACTCATCACTAACTCAGTAACTTGATACGTTCAGATCTCAATGTGTAGCAGCCTCGCCCAGTGTGTTTGTTTGTTTGTTGTTGTTTTACAGTCCATGAAATTAATATTTTACATTTGCTGTTGTTATATTTGTGACAAAATTGTCATCCACATTCTTAGTGCGTGGAAACCTGCGTTACCATCCATCTCCTGCCATCGCTGGTTAAAGCCTGGGTTGCGTGAAGGAGAATTTTCATCAGCGTTTAAATTACGGCTGCAACCATAAACCAGCATGTCCCCACTTCAGGTGTAAGGGGCCTTTGCTGGGCACCCTCCTCCCACTCTCCTTACCTCCCTCATGTTCTCTGACCTCTCTAATGCTGAATCTACAAAAAGATAACAAAAAAAAAAAAAAAAATCATCTTAATAATCAAAAAGACAAACACGGGGATCAGGGAAATTGACCCTTTTGAGCATCCACAAACAGAAAATGTCTGTTAACTGGGTCTTGTATGTATTGTAACAACTGCATGTCCTTCTTATCCTGGAGGAGACCACTCCTCTGTTGCTCTTCCTCCCGAGGTGTCTTCCATTTTTATCCTTGTTTGAAGTGTTCTCAGTAGTTGTTGGTTAGTATCATTCCAGTGAGTAAGAAGCTGATATTTATTTGTCTGTAACTCCATTTGCATTCAGATTTATTCAGATTTAATATTTTATTATCAGAGGTCATAATCCGGTTCACATATTTTTTTTAATTACTTGGAAATGTCAGCCTCTGAAAAAGAGAAAAAAAACAACAAAAAACAGCAATACAGAGCACAATTTAGTCTAATTATAGGCTCTCAATACAATAGGCAAATGATGCTTTTGAAGCTCCTTTGTAATCCACATCAATAACATTACGCTGGAGGATTTATATTTCCATTCTGGCCTTACTTGAAAAAAAAACACTGTAATGTGTATATATATATTACATTACAGTGTTTATATATATATATATATATATATATATATATATATATATATATATATATATATATATATATATATATATATATATATATATATATCAGCTATAACATTATGACCACAACCAATTTACCATAGAATATAATGCAGCTGCCCTGCAGTAAATGATCCCCTCAGAGGGAGTTTAATTTTGAATTATTTTATTGAATCTGTTTGAGAGAGGAGTTGACATATTTTTAATGATTGTCATGCTATTCAACTGTACTGGGTTATACCGAGAAGTGTCCGCACTATTTCGGATCATCCAACTCATATGCATTAGGGCGATAGTTACTTTTCTGCTTCTCGTGTTTTGCCAAACTCTCCCTTCTAGTTCCGTCAGCTGGCGAGCAGCTCTCAGGCGCATTACTGCCACCTGGACTGGAGAGCGGATACTGCCATTTGTGACACCACTTTTCCCATTCAGATGTATTTGTCGCTCGACTTTGTGTACCAAAGCGTGACATCCGTACCGTGACATCCGCGCCGTGACGGTCGGCTAAGAATACATGTAGCGTTACACCCCTTAATACTCTGCCTGCCCTGTCACCTGTAGCAACACACCTGACTGAATCACAGGTCATCACCGAGGGGAGAGGAGAGCTTCTTCTCTTCTCCGCTCACGTGACTACTGTCAAAAGTGATGCAAATGACGCGGCGGCGACTTGGTTTTGACACTTCTCCCTTAAGAGAGGCGCGGCAGTACGTCTGGGGCCATCACATCATGGTGGGGGAAGGGACACGGCCATTAAAACAGGATTACTGTATTGCCTCAGACAGCCACTTTAACGAAGGGAAACTTAGCCCGTGTGTGCCTTCCCCGTGTGTGTGAGTGTGTGTTTCATGCATTTACTTGCATGCTATGTCTGTCTTTTTTCAGAGGGAAGTCATAATGTAGCCCAGGATCAGGAGGTCTGCATGTTCACAGGCAATGAAATGACCGTGAATAACAAACTGGGGAAGTAATTCATACACATATTTCGAAACCTTGTCTTCACCTCTTAGTCCTACGACTTGTTGATATTTGTGTTCAGCTGGAGCTCACGTGAACGTAGATTTATTGGAGTACACTTTGATAATGCTGTTTCATATTGAGCTCGCGTGACTGCAGCGTAAGAAAAGGCGAGCAAGCAGACCGAAAAAACGAAAACAAAACGTAATCAATTTGACGGGAAAAAAAACGGCACATTACAGAAATGTGTGACCACAACACCACAACGCACGGAGGTCTGCCGCTATTCCACCGGCTGGATGCCGTGCCTGCTCCTCCTAGCATGCGGGTGTATCTTCTGGTATTGTTTTGTGTTGTACTGTCTCGCCGGCTCCCCTCCACAGTGACAGCTCTGCATGGTGTTCTCAGTCCACCTGCTTACTGATGCATGAAGTCAGTGTCCCCTCTTCCCCCCAACACACACACATACACGCACACGCACACATCTGCCTCTCATTCAACTGTCCCCACATCCTGCCTCCCAGCTCTTTAGAAGAACAAATACATGACATTCGCTCAACAACTCCTGTCCGACCCCGTCTACTCTCCCGGTTCATGGAGGCCATGATGCGTAATCTTACCCAAACTGACAATATTGCACGTTACCTCAGCAGGAGCCCGAGTCCAGAGTGGGCCTGTCATGATAATCAGTACTTTTTTGAAAATCACGCGGAACTGTTCTCTTTCTTCTCCTCATCTTCTCCTCCTCCTCCTCTGTTTCTCTTTTGCTTTCCCTAAAGTAAAAAAAAAAGCCCTTTTGCATTAAAGTCAGGAAGTCTGATCTCAAAATGGCAAGTCGTGACTTGACAGTCTCGGCGCGCGCGACTCATGCTCTCCCCTGTTCTTTATATGCAGGGCTTCACACACGTGTTTGTATGTGAGTGTTTGTATCCAGTGTTTCTGTCCATTAGGAACTCGCATGTTCTTACTTTGGCTGAACGGTTGTAATCTCCTCTCAGATGATTTATGCCACTAAAGGGAACAGATTACACAGGGTTTATTTACTCACCCCTTTTCCCCCACCCGCTCTCCGGGCATCCTGTGGGAGTGTTTGGTGTGGATTTGTGGGTGTCTGGTCTACAAGTTAGGGTCTTTGGTGAAAAAAACGATCCAGCTTTGATCTTCATAACTCCGGACGAAACGTTTTCTAATATTTTTTTTTCATTTGGCGTAATATATTTGCTTTGGTGAATGGCTACAAGTTAGTGCTAGAACAATTTCCATGGCAGTTTATGTTCAATTTTTCACGACCAGGGGAAGAATACAGCTGTTGCACTTCACCACAGTTTCATAGTTTATCCTTTTCAAACAGTGTCAGATTTCACTCATATAAAGTAGAATAATGCTGCAAAAGATGACAATTTATACATCTAATACATGTTCATATTGAAGTAGTCACCAATATAAATAGTCCAGGATTATGTGTATTGTTGCATATTCCTTGCTATCTTACTATATAGCAAGATATGTATCACTATAACACTGAAGCTGGTGAAGTCCGTTAATGGCTCTCTTGCTTTGAGTTCATGTTTTTTTCTTCTTTTTTTTTAACCAAGGTCCTTAATGACAAAAATTTTGCAGACTAGATTCACCGCAAGCCAACTTAGAGTGAGGTAATGGCTGCTTGAAGAGGCTGTTGGCAACAGCGATGGTATCAGAGGCCTATCAGGGACTGGTCGTCTCCAGTCAGATGCAGGCGGGAGGAGCAGCAGTGACTTTTAGAATCTGTGAGTCACGCGTTCTTGACCTCTGGTGACTCGCGACTGTCACGGTGGCTCACAGGGGCCTGACAAGATCAAATCCATCACTGCCATCCCACAAATAGAGAAGGACACAGAAGAGGGGATCCACTTTTGTCTGACAGAGGTCCCGTTTTATTTTTTCTAAACCCCTGTCTGGCAGATTTATGTCTGTCAATGTTAATATTTTATGCTACATAATTCAGGCTTTTTCATTTTTCTAACGATGAAGCGTAACAATATGACACTTTAATGCGGTTGATAATGTCTGAAAAGTGGAGTGGACTGAAAAGTGACACTGTTAAGTGAAAACGGGCCTTTTTTTTTCCTCAAGTGTTGCTGATTGTTTCATGACTTGTGTTGTTGGGAGTTGCTTGTTAACTCGAAGGAAAATAGAAAAATATCCAGTGTTTGTGTTTGGAATCACCAATGAACATACTGCTTATGGCATCCTCAAGTCAACATACTCTTAATGTTTTACATCCTGGTTTCAACACAAAAGCTCCACTTGTGTTATGTTATATTACATATTACGTCATAGCAATGGTTTCATCATGGAAACAATCTTTCTTTTTTTTTTTTCCGAGCAGGGTCAATTTTTTTGAGCTTTCCGACAGCGGTTTAACATGCCAATCATTGTGTGGCACGGATGTCATGTGTCAACTCCTAATTACAATAGCGCAACAGTTACTCAAAGTTGCACAACAACTGACCACATGCAGAGTGCAAGATGCTGCTCTGGTTGATCCTGCTCCTCAGACAAGGCTCCCGCATCTCCTCCAAAAGGACGCAAAGCTGTCCCAGCGAGGTCCGAAATCGGCCATACTGGACGTCCAGCTCCAGTGCAGGGAGGTGGAGCTCTACATCGCTTTCTCTGCCTTTTTAAAATGGGATGAACCCTCTGTATCGCTGCTTCTGTTTTCGAGTGATGAGGATAACATGACCAGCATGATTGGATAATCGTTGTTATGTTAATATGTATATTTTCATTTGTAACAACCTGGAGTATACTGAGCTTAATTGTGGTACTTTTCCATTGCTGGCTTGATAGGTCTTTGAAAAGGGGTTAGCTGGACAAACTGACCACAATTTCTGAATCTAATTACTTTCTTGCCTGAAACGAATGTTGAAAAAAAAAGTTATAACGTTAAATATTGACAGTCCTAGAGTGTAAAGTACCAGTCTGTGTGTGTGAGATGCAATGCATTGTGGGGCAGTTGTCCAGTCAGATATTGATGCACACACAGCGATGCTTGCTCATCTAATACACATCTGGGGATTTCTTGTGTATACAAATACTATACCTTGAAACATATTGCATACTCAGTGTCACAATGTTGTTTCTCAAACACTATTATTGTACGCAATTCCGTACACAGTGCATGTGCACGGCAACCGTAATGCTACAATGTCTGCTAACACTTTCATTTCTACTGATGCACCCTCAGAGCATCTTTTAGGAATTTCCTCACAGCCAACGGACAATTGTCAGACAAAATCTCCCGAGTGTATAAAATGTACAAAACCTGGCCACAGTCAATTGGGTCGGTGGATGTGGTAGAAAGATGCACAGATATATTCAGGCTACTTTCAGTTGCTTGAGCCAACATGTCTTCACAGCAAATCTCCTCTCACGAATGCGTATGTGCGCTGATGTCTTTTCAACGTATGGAGCAGCAAGGCTTTAGCCGGTGACCTGCCTGTTACCCTTCCCTCTGCAGGGGTCAGACAGCACTCGGGCATGACTGTTGTCCCGCCTTGTTTGATACATGTTTATATGCCTAATCTGGTCTGTCCATCTGTCAGGCCTGTCTGGCCTAATCAGAGGCTTGATCCCGTTTCAGATTTTCAGTCCCATCCTCCTCTATGCAGGTGGCTTATAAAGGGCCTAGAGACTCCAAGTAAATAACAGACTTTGACTTGTGTCTATTTTCTTTTCTTTCTTGTTCAAGGATTTTTTATATATATATGCATATATATGTATTCGTCATGTGTTTCAGACTGCTGTGAGGGAAGGTCAGTGAGGTTGTGTGGATCAAGTAGGTTGTGTCATGCACCTCCTGTCACCACTTGTCCCCTGAAGTGGGAGTGGGGCCCGTGAGCAGAATGATGCATGTTCATCGGCTGCCGTCACTTCTGGGTGAACAGTCAGGCATTACGAAGCGCTCAGGATGACCTCTGAGCCAAACGCTGACGGTGTCCCTCTGTCCTTTGTCCCTTTGCATCATGATCTTTCCCCTTATGTCTCTCTGTCTGCTTGTTTTGCCTACCAGCTCCTTTATGCTCTGTTCATCCATCTTCTTGTGTTTCTTCATCTCCATGTTCAAACTTCTGTTTTTCCCACCTGTGCTTATTGGCCCCGATGAGTGTGTAAGTTTATATGGAAAGTAAAACAAATGACTAAATTATAGACTGGCTAAAAGCATCTTTTAAAAGGTTAGGGAATTTAAATGGAGAAAGGAAATGTCAGCGGAGCTATTTTGGACGCACCAGCATCACTTGATGAACTGGAAAATATGAACAAAGGCATCTCCAACTCTGTTAAGCACTTTATTTAGAGTTGGACCAATGTTAAGAGGCATGACATAAAAGCATCTACTTGTAAGAGCCACCTGGGCAGTGGACAGGAAATGTGCAGTGGGATATCTGTGTGCGTGCGTGTGTGTGTGTGTGTGTGTGTGTGTGTGTGTGTGTGTGTGTGTGTGAGAGAAAGAGAGAGAGAGACTGTCAGCCTTGCTGCACAGGTAGCTACTGACTTAAAGATCTAGAGGGATGTATCCAAGTAAACAAAAAGTGGGTATTAGGGACATATTCACAACCTAGTACAATATAACCCAGTACAGTTCAACAGTGTCACAAATGACACTGTTGACCAATGAGATTCAATAAAATTTCAAAATAAACTTTCTACGATAAACATCTGGTCTGATTGGCGTG
>CAAKHG010050376.1:818-12571 GCA_901007715.1 Dactylopterus volitans
CATTGCTGTAGTTTCCACAAATCTATTGCTTGCCTGCCAACATTCTCTGATAAAGTGACAGCATCACAGAGTCTGCAAGAAATCACATCCATTTATCCCAATTAAAATTTATGAACTGGATGATAGATTCATATAGAATATTTTTGTGATTTGGTACACAGACACAGGACATGAATCTTTGAGATACATACCATCACACTCTTGACGCTCATCAAACGCAGGATTACTGGTTCAACCAAAGATCTCACTGACCACAATGGGAGCCAGAACTTTCTCCTGTACTGCTCCTAAATTATGGAACTCCCTTCCATCTGAAATACGCTCACAAGATTCAAAATTCAAAAGTGCACGGAAGACCCATCTGTTCAAAATTGCATATGGACTTTAAATCATTTCTTCTTTTAAAAATATTTTACATTTTTTATTTCATTTTATTTTTTATTGATTTATTTTTGTAAGGTGACCTTTGGTGACCTGAAAGGCACCATGTAACAAAAATGTATTATTATGATCATTTAATTCACCAAACTATGTCCCTTGATCACAAAACATTGGCACATCAGCTTTAGAGCAAGTCCAAGACCATTTTCCCATGGTGGGGCCCCACCTTTGGCGGCCATGTTGGATTTTCTGATAGACCAAATGGTCAGATTTGCAAAATACCTGCAAAAATGGATTCCTTGACCATGAGAACCTATGAATAGACACCAGAATTATGGCTGTAGTCCTTAAACAGGAGATATGACACATTGTAGTTTAGGGGGCCACGTCCGGCGGTCATCTTGTTTTTGCACGATGAAAATGACGGGTAATGACTTGTAAGTCACAGAATCTTATTTCTCTCACCATAAATCTCCAAATTTGGCCAAAAAAAAACAGCTCTTTGAAGAATTTCCTCCCACAAAGGACCAATTTTAGTTATTCTGGCGGCTATCTTGGATTTTTGGTGGCCATCTTGGATTCTGGACAAATTTCAAGAAGGTGCAAAATCTTATTTTGATTAGTATGGTCCGAAGTACCAGAATCTGTTGAGAAAATCTTGACATTAAAAAAGGGCAGTTTTTACCAGGCTCGGACCTGTCTATACACTAAATGTACACAATATACACAGGCTAAGTGAGTTACCTCTTCTTGTTCTTCCTCGGAGTCATCATCACTGACCACAGGTTTGGCTCTGGTGCGCCCCGTTCGTCTGCTGCGTCCCTTTCCTCGATCCCCACCTTTCTCCTTCCTTGCCAGGCGAATCTTTACTTTCACAGAACGAGCTGGTAACACGCACACACATACACACGCACGCACACGCACGCATGCACACACACGGCACGAATGAGACTCTGGTCTGCTACACGGAAGTGTATTTCAGTACTGTCAAATCCAGTCAATAACAGGTAACCACTGTGTATTTTTTCCACCCTGGCTGATCACTTACACTCCGACTCAGATCCTTCCTCCTGCTCATCCTCCTCTTCCTCGCTCTCCTCTCCCTCGCTTTCTTCCTCCTTCTCAATCTTCTGCCTCAAGCTGGTGAACACAGACTGAAGCACGATGGAGTCTTCATATATCTGCTCACATGACATGAGAGGACAGCCGCATGTCACTGTTGTGTGCATGAAGATTTCAGTAGTACAAAAAAATGGAATTAGGTTTTTGACAACAATGAAGGATGCTTCACTTCACTGATTTCATCAAGACTGCACTGGTAACATATAGCTGCCTAGACTTTAAAATCTGGACTGTAACTCAACACTTTTTGCTGAAGACAATCTAAATTTAATTCAAACTGAATAAGGAATGAAGCCCTTCAAGTTAATTAGCCAGCCTTCTCAGATTTAATTTATAATCCACAGTCATAAATAAAACACAGGGGTGAAATAAGAAAATCAAACAAACAGACCTTAATGTATACAACAGGAAGGAAAGCAGGCATCGCTCCATGTTATTGACTTTGATTATGTAGATCAGCTCACCAGTGATCCCTCCAGGTTGAAGGTTTGAGCATTTTGGAAAAGCAGCATGACGTCTCTCTCCAGGTCACCCAGACTGCGGTAGCGGTGACTTCGAATCCTCTCCTAGTGGCAGAAAAGTTTGCACAACATCATAGTACAGAGTAGAATATTTGTTCTTTGCTGCACTTCTATTCTGCGGTGAGCAATTTATCTTGCAGGAATCCGTTTTCTTGGTCATACCTTGATCTTCCTAAAGTCGACAGGCTTGCGGATCAGCTCGTAGTACTCTGGAAGTTCTTTACGAGATGGAAGTTGAATAAACACCTCGCTCAGCTGACGCCCACTAGCGCTATGGGACATGACATCATCGATGTGAATTTGATGTAGTGTCTTGCAGAGGGTACCAGGCCTTCTTTGGCTTTTATTTTTTTCAATTCCCGTTTGATATTTACCCATTATTTACTACAAAGCAATCTTACTTCCTGACGTGCTCACATTTCAACGGGGCATGAAAGAATGCATACTTGGGTTATTTATCTGCCATTTTAAGAGACCTAGCTGTATTTGCTTTGAAGGAAATAGAGGATTGTATTCAGAAATTTGTGTGGCATCCAACGTAAAAGTTTAACCTAAATGATAAATATTATCAGTTTGTTTAATGAGAATTAGAGGTGTCACCAAGTGAAGAATGCATCTTTGTGTTTGCAGCAGTGGGGAGTGACAGATGAGCTTGGAAGGCAATTATTAAAACTGTCCGATGCACTAATAACTTGTGACTTTTCAAATTGTTCATGGAACGGCATTATCACTTGCCTTTTGACCTTAAAGTAACGGGTTTAGTTCACCTAACTGTGCAAAGATCCAGTGAGAGAGTAATTTACTAGTGCAGAACATTGTAGTAGTAGCACTTTTAGAATTGTCTAAGTGTTATAATAATGCTTATGTAACTAAAACATCCGACATTTACAGACTGCTGCTGCTACCTGTCTTTGTACTTGATGACCGCATCCACAATTTTCTTCATCTTTTTTGTGAGCACAGGGGGGTTAGGGGAAAGTTTCTCAGCAGGTGGTCGTCCCCTCTTCCTCTGCCTTTTTCCGTCTTCATCTTTGTCCCCTCGTCCTCGCCCCCCTGAGGAAGAGGAAGGAGCAGGAAGATCCAGGTCTCTGTCCCTCTTCCTCTTGCGCGTCGTCTTTTTGTGACGCACCTCCTCTTCCATCTCCTCAAGTGTGCCCTCCTCTATTGCCTGCTCATGAAAAAAATTAAGGGACTCAAACAGTCAGTCATCTACAGGGAAGTAAAATCAACTCCTTCTTCAACATAGAGCCACATACCTTGAGCCACTGTTTCTCAGTCAGTGAATCGCTGTAGTCCACTTCCTTTCGCTGTCGAGAACCTCGTCCAAACATTTTCTCCTCCTCCTCCTCACAGGTCAACCGCTCGACCTCAGCATCGTCTTTCATGATCCAGGTGGGAAGCTCATCCTCCTCCATCAGTCGAGGTTTACGCCGGGGGTTACGGGCCTCCTCGCGCCTCCGGTCCAAGTCCATACGCTTTGAGGGAGGGGGAAAAGGATGAAAGATACAAAGTTGTAAAGGCAAAGTGAGAACATGATGAATGGAATAGAGTATTGTTGTGTTTGCTTGTTTGATTGTAGTTTGTCTTTACAACACAGACACGGACCATAAACTGGTCAAACTCCTCCTCACTCCTGGCAATCATCTGGTTCACCGTCTCATCGTCTGGGACCTCATCCTCCTCCTGAATACAGCACACACACATTGGCAAGCAGAGCATAAGAAAGCCAACTCTTTAAAATTGTGTGTTGCTGGTGCACGCACACACATTCATACGTAGACACACTTCTTGACCCCAGACCTCGTCTTGCTCCTCATGCTCCAGGATGGCCTGCAAAAAGGCCCTGCGCTCATGGCTAGAAGACTTCTGGTCAAACATGCCAGCCTGGATGACTTTCTGGTCCACATTCAGTTTGTATTTGGCAGCAGCCAGGATTTTCTCCTCAACACTGTTGACCGTGCAGAGGCGCAACACCCGCACCTCATTCTGCTGGCCAATACGGTGAGCTCTGTCCTGGGCCTGCAGGTCCTGAAAATTATTTGTGATGAATTAAGAGAATATATATCAAGAGTAAAGATATACAATTTTTGATACAAGTATGAAATTGATGAAAGCCCTAGCATATGCAATAAATACAGACTGAAGGAGTTGAGTGTCAGCAGAGAAATTTATGGCAAAAAAGGAGAAAGCAAACTGGCCATTTTCTACTGCTGCACCTACATTAATAAAGCAATTTTTTAGCAAGGTAATAATTCCTTGCTATTAGTAGACTCATGCCTTGTGCAGCACACGGCGTCACTGTTTGTCACAGAACGATAGAACAAGGACCATTATTGACTCATGTCTTCATTAGAATATAGTACTGAACTGCTCTTTAACCATTCGGGTGACCAGGAATTAAATTTTGTATTGCAATCTGGATTGTAACTTTAGGATTAGGAGACCTCCATTGCCAGTATCCAGCAACACCTTTCTCGTTACATTGACCTACTGTTTTGGTAAAGGGACACTGTCTCTTATGTCTCTTTTATCCATTTCAACAAATGTGCATCACACCTGGTGCGGGTTCCAGTCAGAGTCAAAGATAACTACAGTGTCGGCAGACTGCAGATTGAGGCCAAGACCTCCAGCTCTGGTGCTCAGGAGGAAAATAAAGTACTCTGACTCTGGATCATTGAACGTCTTCAATAACATTCCTCTGTCTTCAGCCTTCGTGGTGCCTGATATAAAACATAAGTAGAGTTGAAAGCAGGTAAACAAAAATAACAGGTGAACTAAAGCAAGCCAGACAGATGAAAAATAAACAAAAAGTTATCCAACAGAAGAGCAGGAGCACAGAGCAAGAGTAACCTGGAAGTTAACGGCTTGTTGTTGTATACCCCTGCAAACCAGTCAAGTTGCAATTAACATTCATGTCTGTTTATAATATACGTAGTGAAGACTTTAAACTTACTGTATTAAATGTATTAGAATTACAAAAATGCCAATATTTCATTTCGTCCTTTTATACATTTTTTTCTAAAATGTTGTCATAATCAGCATATGGCTCATGCCTAAATACATGACACTGATGTCACAAAGATCTTGACCTTTACCACCAAAATCGGATCAGTTAATCTGTGAGCCAGAGTTAACATTTGTGCCGAAGATATTTCCTCCAGACATTCCATAAATATTCCTGAAAATGGGACAATCTCACAAAAGTTGACTGTTAGACAGAAAAAGGCTTTTTTAGACATTTGGGTGCAATTTTATCATGATCAGCAAACAACATTGGGAGTTATGGTAAAAAAAAAAGTGAGGTCGTGTGACCTTTAACCTTCTGACCACCAAAATCTAGTCAGTTCATCCTTTAGTCTGAGTAAGCATTGTGCACCAAATTTGCAGAATTTCCCTCAAGGCACTCCTGAGACATCAATGTCAAAGAATGGTACATACTCACGTACAGACAGGTGATGATAACCGCCAAAAAATATCATGCCTCTGTCCTCACGGTTGCTAAGACAGATATGGCCTCATAAAAGCATATGGTAATTTTGAAAACAAATGTGAAATGAAAAAAATTACCATCCAGACGCAGATACTTGAAGTTGCGGTAGGCAAAGTAATCTTCCATGATGGTCATAAGTGAGGTCATCTGACAGAAGAGCAGTACTTTATGGTTTGTCGCTCTAAGCTTTGGAAGGATTCGATCCAACACCTCAAACTTTCCTGATGCCCGATACAGGTCAGGACTGACAGCAAAGTGGAGGACATGTGTTACATATTGTGCGTGTATCTGTTTTGTATTACATACTTGTTCTAAAGAAGAACTAACACATACCCCTGGACTATTCCACCAGAAAATCCCAGATGTTCAGAAAAAGATTCCTGTAAAAACAGTCAAATTTGACAAAGCAATTCAATCAGAAAAACACAAATAATCAGTTTCATTGTAGTTTTAACTGAATACAACATAAGGTAAGATGAAAAAGATTCTAGATTTGGAACTAATACCCTGACAAATCTGCATATTTAGAGGATCTATGAAATACAGTAAAAATATAGATGAAAATATTCATCATAATTTAATGGTACCTCTATCTGCTGGAACATGTAAGGATGGTTGCAGATCTTCCTCAACTGCATGATGGTGTTCATCAACGTTTTTGTGCCTCCTTTGCCCTGAAAAACAAAATAAGACAGCATTTAATCTCAGTTTTCGTCCTTTTAGTCAACATAAATGGTTAAGACAGTTAAGATCTGTCTTTATTAGTAAACAAAAGCTATTTTTAGAGGAATGGTCTGACTTCTTTGTGAGGCAGGTGTATTCTTATATAACTGGCAAGATTACAAAATCACACCACACACTTGCATGGGTGCCACTGAGGCAGGCAGTTGAAGGTGACAGCCACCGGCAAGGTGGTGGCTCTTTAAGAGGCAAGTACAGATGTCGCTATTGTATTTCTTTGTTGATACAGGAGCATATAAGAACACTGAGGTTATTCTCAATGTTTTCAATCTTCTCTTGACCACTTGAAGTCACCTCTGATAGACCTTTGGTTCATTAATTCACTTCTATCAATAAATTATTTTCAAGGAGACTGTCCTTTTCCAAACAGTTCCCAAGATTTCCAACTTCGTAACTTCCCAGATGGTTCTGTGTAACAAACCATGTTAAGTTAAATCCTGAAATTGAACATGAAAAAAAACAAACAAATGATTTGCATTCAGATTCCGTTGGTCATAGACAGCTGTAGTACTGGAAACCCCAGTGAAAAACCAGTCATGAGATCTTGAAAGCAGCTGATAATCTACAAAAATGATGTTTGATGTACAGTACAAACATTGTTTAAATTGAAAACAATATAATATTCATGACAGAGGATACCATCCATCTTTTCTGGTAAGAGCTTAACCACTTCTTTGCCCGTTTCCAGTGGGGCCCACACTGCAGCTGACCTCACCCCACAGCCAGACCTTCACTGTGCAGGCACAGGAAGTGAGGAGAACCCTGAGGGCACTGAACCCCCGAAAAGCTGCTGGACCTGATGGTGTGACGGGGAGGGTGCTGAGGGACTGCGCTGACCAGCTAGCTGGCGTTTTCACCAGCATCTTCTATCAGTCCCTCACCCAGTGCTCCATCCCACCCTGCTTAAAGTCCTCCACCATCGTCCCTCTGCCAAAAAAGAACAATATCAGCAGTCTCAATGACTACTGGCCAGTGGCACTCACCCCTATCATTATGAAGTGCTTTGAGAAACTGGTACGGAGTCATATCACTTCATGCCTGCCACCCACACTCGACGCCATCGCCATCGCTTTGCACACCACGCTCACACACCCGGGACAGTGAGGGAGCTACGTGAGGCTGCTCTTCCTGGAACTGAACTGAACTGGAATTCAGTTCAGTTTTCAATACCATCATCCCGAGCAGACTGGTGAGCAAGCTGGTGGACCTGGCTACTGGATTCTGGACTTTCTGACAGACCGCTCCCAGAGGGTGAGAGTCGTACCCCACCTGTCCTCAGCACTGAGCACCAGCACCGGCTCTCCACAGCGCTGTGTGCTAAGCCCCTACTCTACACCCTCTACACCCACGACTGCACCTCCACTCACCCGAACACACCATCATCAAGTTTGCAGATGATACCACGGTTGTGGGTCTCATCTCTGGAGGAGACGAGACTGCTTATAGGGTGGAGGTGAAGCAACTGTCACTGTGGTGCACCACCAACAACCTCATTCTAAACACCTACAAATCAAAAGAAACGATCGTCACTTCAGGTGTAAACTGGACATTAAACCCATCGTAATTAACGGGGACAGGGTGGAGATGGTGTCAGACTTCAGGTTCCTGGGCACCTGCATCAGTGAAGACCTGACTTGGACTGCAAACGCCACAGCAATCCTGAAGAAGGCACAGCAGAGACTCTACTTCCTGAGGATTCTCAGGAAGAACAATCTAAGACCTGAGCTCTCGGTGTCCTTCTACCGCTGCTCGGTGGAATCGGTGCTGAGCCACGGCATCTCGCTGTGGTTCTCCAGCTGCACTGCAACTGCAGCAGAGAGGAAGCAGCTTCAAAGGGTCATAAACTCTGCTCAGAGACTGACTGGCTGCCCTCCTCCATCTCTGGAGGAGCGCTACACCACCCGCTGCCTCAGGAGAGCCTGCAGCATCATCAAGGACTCCTCACACCCTGGCCACAACCTCTTTGAAGTCTTACCCTCAGGGACACGTTTCAGGGCAATAAGGACAAGAATGAAAAGACTAAGTAACAGCTTTTTTTCAAGAGCTGTCGTTGCCCTGAATGCCGCAAATACAAGCAAACCCTGAATAATGTCAATTCTCTGTCCTCACTGTAAATACTTTCTATTTATTTATTCATATCACATGCAATATTCCAACCAAATCTATAAGCTCTATTTATACATATCATGTGCAATATTTCCAACCACATCAAGTGCAATATATAGTTATATCTTTAAAAAGTACTTGTCTTTTTATCTATTTATATATATTTTTTTTAGAATTATAGCTTTATTCTTCTATGTGTGTAAATATGTACAGTTATACTTTTTGCACTCTTTTGTCTTCCTGTTGTCTTCCTGTTGTTTTTGCACTGATCACGAGTGCTGCTATTTTTTAATTTTGTTGTGCTTCCTTGAACAATGACAGTAAAAGGATTCTGATTCTGAAAATAACAAATAAAAATTAACAATAATGCAGAGTTCTGAGTTCTAAAATTTGCCCCAAATGCTTTGCTGTATCTTAATACTCAAAATCATATTGCAAAAACAGTGGAAAGAATGAGGCCCTTAAATGTACTACTTTATCAAATTAAATTTATCTTTAATGTCTAAACTTAACACCTTCAAATCTTTATACCTTCTTGTCTTTCTCTGATCCATCAGTCAGCAGAACTCCTTTGGCCTGCATGTGCCGATACAGCACCCTCTGAAGAGATGACATGTCACACTTGATCACATATTCCACCTGAAAGAGAACACACACGTGGTTCATGAGTGACAAAACAGGACAGAAATAAACACCACCGGATTGAAGCTAGTTACAATACAGCATACAAAGATCCAGGGGTGTTCAAACGTTGACTAAACATATGTTTTCAGGACTATTCTGTGTATGTGTGTATGCTTAAAGAGGTGAGCCATGCCTTCTCTGGAAGCTGTGCCTCCACTTCCTTCTTTAATCTGCGTAACAAAAAGGGGCGGAGAACTTTGTGGAGACGTCGGATGATCAAGATGGTCTCCTCTTCGTTAAGATCCACCTGGAGAGAGAAAAGGGGACTTTCAAAAAGTCAATGTAAGAAGAGTACATAGCTGATGTGTGATGCAATCCCACCTTCTCTCCAGTCATAGCAAAGGGGGCGTTGAACCACTGCTCAAAGGTGCTGCAGCTCTTGAAGATGGTAGGCAGGAGGAAGTTGAGCAGTGCCCAGAGCTCAGGTAGTTTGTTCTGCAGTGGTGTCCCGGTCAACAGAACCCGCCGTGGGGCCAGGTAGTGTGTATTAAGGACTTGGGTCAGTTTACAGTGGTGGTTCTTCATTCGGTGGCCCTCGTCCACGATCATGTACTTCCAACGGATCTGATGGAAGGAAAGGAAAAGAAAGGAAAGAAAAGGGACGGGAGGACAAGGGAAGGAAAGGGAAATAAAGGAAAGAGAAGAGAAAGGAAAGGGAAGGAGAAGGCAGGGAAGAGAAAGGAAAATAGTCAAAGGTAAAGGAAAGGGAAGGGAAAGGAAAGGAAGACAAGTGAAGGGGAAGAACACATCTGCATAAAGCAAGTTCTGTACTGTTGTGCCTCATTGCTCAAACCCATCAGAAATTTCACTTATGGAGGATCTCTTGCCCAGCCTGTCGTCATGAGCCAAGCTGGCTCGGTCCCGAGCCACCAAATGGGGAAACTCTGGCCTGATCTACTACACCCACCTGGCTGCACTGACAGGAAGCCTATATGACTACATGAGTGCATGGCAGCATGATGGCCACAGAGGACAGTGGGAGACGCAGTGTGCAGGCGGTGTCAGTGTGTGGCAGCACCTAGAAGACAGCACTGAGATGCAGCACAGGGGGGAGGTCAGATCAGCTGCATGAAACACTTTCAGAGGGCTGTGGGGGTCGAGAAACAAAAACACACCCAAAACCTCAAGCAAAGCAAAATGATTAACAAGTAAAATACTGAAGGCCACTGAGTCAGGTTATGTATTCAAGTGTAAACAGAAAATGGAGGATCAAGACAGATTAAGAGTGGTGGGTGTGTTTGTGTCTGGACAGTAAATCTCACCTTTGCCAATACTTGTTTGTCTTTGATGATGTACTCATAGGTGGTGAGTAAAACATTAAACTTTCCACTGCGCAGCTGGGGAACAAAGGCCCTTCTAGCAGCAGGAGACCCCTGAAATCAAATAGTAAAACCGCAAAAAGGAAAGGTAAAATATATGATCCCACATGTCTTACATTTTATTGGATGTCACCACAAAAACTCACCTTGTAGGAAACCTTCACGACTGTAGGTGCCCACTTGTCAAACTCATACACCCAATTAGATAGAGTCCTGTCAATGATGTACGGCTTGTCACTCAATAGGCAATTCTATACCTCAATAACCAATTTCCCTAATGGAAAAAACACAAATCATAAATATTTTGTAAATAATGAGGTTAAGCTCACGAGAGGGGTACAATGATGAGGTAGGGTCCATTGAGTCGCTTGTGCTCCATGAGGTACGTGATGAGGGCAATAGTCTGGATGGTTTTTCCCAGACCCATTTCATCCGCCAGAATTCCATTCAGGTTGTTGTTGTAGAGAGAAACCAGCCACTCCAGACCTTTAATCTGTGGACAGAAAAGGGGTCTCATGCAAGAAAATACTTCCTCCAGTATAGCAGTTTTCAGCATTGATGATGTCCTCATTAGATTTTATGCCATTTTGACATGAAATAGATGAAACATTAGGTAAACACTCGTGTTCCTAATGACATCAGGGTTCTGCTATGTATACTTCAAGTTATCAATCAATCTGGTCATCAAATCAAACAATCGATCACTATTCTTAAGAAAGATGCACTTGATGTGTACCTAAGAATATCCGCTAAGCACTTCAAGTCACACATTTCTTTGCTTGTGTTTGTTCACCTGATACTGCTTGAGCTGTCCGTTGATCAACAAACTGGACTGTTTTTCTACCTTCTCAGTGACTGCATGGGCCACGGAGTAATAAGACTGGAGCCCTCGAGCAAATGCTGCACCACTATACTCGTCATCCACATCCTGTTTTGCATTCCTGCAGAGGAAACACATCAAAATTAATTCACTCATTGCATAGATATGCATTACAGTCCCATTATGTGTCTTGTTTTAGACGGCACTGATTATGCATATGTAACATACATAAAATGATTATTGAGTTTGAGCACTCACTCAATGATGTGTCGGACGTCCACCTCTGACACATCTTCGCTGTCAGGGTCTGTGATTTTCTTCTTTTCCTCTACCGGAGCTGAAGAAGGCTGAGGCTCTTCTTCTTCCTCCTGCCATACAGGAACAGCTTGTCTGTATAACTTGCGCCATTGCCCATTGGAGCAGTAAAAATATGTAACTGGTTTCAGATGCATTTTGCAAAGCAGCCCACCTCTTCCTCCTCCTCTTCTTCACTGTCTTCACTGTCTGAGCGGGGAGCCACCTCATAACTAGACAGACACAAAAGACATTGTAGCACTGAGCTGATATAA
>CAAKHG010050377.1:19856-37356 GCA_901007715.1 Dactylopterus volitans
AAAAAAAAAAAATTATCCCCCCCCCCCCCCCCCCCCCCCCACACACACACACACACACACACACACACCAAACAGGTATAACGAGGTGAGCAAGCGTGCGCGCTCTTACTTCAGAAACTGTCCAAAATCCTCGCAGATGCTCTCGCAGCCGGGCCACTTGCACACGCCATGACCGTACAGGGGATGGGACCCTCCACTTTCTTCATGTTGTGAACTGGAGGGGGAGATTAAAAAAAAAAAAAAAAGATGAGCAAATCAATCAAAGAATCAAGTAAAGGAGGGGAGGGTAGCAACAAATTCATCACAGAAGCTGCAGTCGGGTTGTTTGGGATTGCCAGTTTACACCCGACACTCGAGAGACGGAAACAGGTCACTAACCGGGACGAGAGTGAGCGTGGGACATCGAAACATATTGACAGGCTGATAAGACACGACAGCTGTGAAAAATTAGATGTCGTCAATCCACGTGATAACAACCTTAATTTCAAACCAGTGTGGACTAATTCTTTGAGGAGGACGGTTTCAGCAAACACTCCTCACGGGAAACCAGAACGAGCTGCAGCCTGGTCTCCGCTGCAGCCACCAACGCCATCTTGCAAAGCCATTATGGGGAGGAGGGGCTCTGGCTTTCAAGTAAACATTAAAAATCCAGACAGCCATATAATTTTCATCAGAAGATTAATACTCTGTGTAACTTATGTTCTTTGAGGACAAGGGGAGCAGGGGTGCTCTGGCGTTTTTCAAATGGCACCCAAATAAGTTACGACCCTGCCTAGACAGCACATCCTATTAAAGATGACAGTTTAACCTTTAGGCTTGGCACTGGTGTGCTTGTGTGTGAATGACAGTGCGTGTTGTGTACAGCACTTTGTGCGTCTATGTGTGTGGTCCTCCATGTGCATGTATGCCTGTGTGAGTGTGTGTGTGTGTTAGTGCTGGCCTGGCTCACACTGTGTTTTACAGAAGGGCTTTCCTCGCATCGATCCGTGGCATGTTAGTAAGCAGCGCTCCTGACAATACTCCATGTTCGATCATTATGAGACACTACGCAACCCTCGGGACTCAGGCAGATAAAAAGTGATTTTTCCCTCTCTTCCTCCTCTTCTGATTCCCCCTCTCTACCTCTCCTTCCCTCTGTCTTCCTTCCCAGATATCTTTTTCAAGCCTCCTTTTCGTGGTGCTGGAGAGATAGCATCTACTTTAAACCAATTACACAGCACTTCCACCTCCAGTGTGGTCTCCACCAAGCATGCGCGTGCACACGAACACACATGCTAACGCGCGTGCGCACACGCACACACGCACTCGCACGTGCACGGCTAAGTCCTTATTATAATATCACCCAAGAAAAGCCTTTGAATAATGCATGGACCAGATAGGCAGATATGTGAACAGTCAGTGTTTTGGTGCTGGGTGCATTGATAAAACACGCCATCACAAGGATAAACATCCTGGAAACGCCACTCAAGGCATCACGTATTCTGTTTACATGACAAGCAAGCGAGGAAGGTAATTTTCAAAAGAGAAAAAAAAGGGAGGAAGCACTAAATACTTAATGTACAAGGAGGTTACCTTGTCTTGCCTGCAAGAGAGGCTTGTTGTGTGTGCGCGCGCCTGCCTGCATGGCTTCCTCTCCTTGCTTTTGATATCTGTGTGCAAGCTAAGTGCGTTCAATGACACACGCGGTCCTCTGGGAGAACAAGTCTCTTATTTTTTTTCATAATATTACCCAGACACTAATAAACTATTGAACAAATAAACAAAACATGTTTTCCCTGTAGCTAACAATGCTGTTTTTTTTTTATACGAGGACAAATACTGTGCATGGGAGTGCAGAGTTCTGATCTGTTACTACACTGAAACATGGCTCAAAGACAAGCCCCGCTTGTGTTGTTATTGTTATGCATGTATGACAGGTAACAAACAAGCAGCTGTAAACTTTTCATCTTCTGAGTCTTCCTCTTTGGTGCTGTTTTAATAAAAGGTGGGTGGCTGATGATTCGAGTATTTTACCTCTCTCGCTCCCTTTCCCGTTCCCTTTCCCTCTCTCGTCTGTGGTTGAGGGCGGGGGACTGTCCGTTGGCGATGGAATGGTGAGTGATGGGAGGTGAAGCTTTGGGGGGATTGGAGGAGGAGGTAGTTGAAGAAGAGTTGTTGGTGGAGAGGTCTAAACCGGCGCCACCTCCGGCGGTACCAGTGCCACTGCTGCTATGTTTGATGCCGTTGTCCTCCATGCTGTGACCACCGCCTCCGGTCACATCCTTCCACAACTGCTGAAGCTCTGCAGGGCTCAGGCCAGCTAGAGAAAACAAGAGAGACGGATGAGGACGGGACAGCCACATAAATGCAAAACAGCATTTGGTTTCAATCATGCTGTTTCAATCAAGCCAAAACCCCAACTGTAAATTTTTCGGAAAAGTTGTACACGGATGTACGACTTGAGGCCTTGCCTCCAATGAGTGACCATCGTCATCCTGAGCCGTTTTGCTGCAGGGGTGAATTTGAACTTCTATCGGTAACATCAGTCTCAGAAGATCTGTGTGTTTCCTCAAGAGGAATCGCAAAGCATCAATTACAATTTGCGTGTGCAAAATGGCAGTCCTCTTTATGATGCTGCATCTGAGATAAACAAGTGTTCGCTGCTTGTTTTCAGCTCCAAAACTAATTAGGCAAGATTCACTCCTTTGATTTCCCCTCTAACGTCTCTCTGCCTGTTGTTTTCTGTCTCCGCCATTTTGGAGGTAAACAACAAACATAGGTGTTTACATGGCTCAGAAGGAGAAAATGGAGCCTGCTTTCGCCTGTGTGTGTGTGTGTGTGTGTGTGTGTGTGTGTGTCCTCTCATTCTTCTCTCCCTGGCTCTCAGTGAAAGCAGTAAACAACAACAACAACAACAAGCGGGGAAAGGGGGTAGTGGTTGGAGGGTGGGGGGGTAGAAACAGCAAACATAGGCAGAGCAGAGCTGAGAGAGAAACGGAGGTAGACAAAGAAAGCCATAATCAGACTAGAAGAGAGAAAGAGAAAAGATTTGAAAGATTAAAAACAAAAAAACAAAAAACAAAAAAACGGATAATGTGGAGAGTTAGGGACAAAGTGGATGGCAGAAGGGCATACCAATGAGCGGAAGGAAAACAGACAGACATACTTAGAGATAACACAGGAGGGACACAGGTGCATACCAATGAGAAAAACAAAGACAGAAAGACAGACAGGCTTGGGAGGCGCGTGGTAGAAATCTGACAGCAGGGAGGGAGAGTGAAAGGCATCATCGAAAGCAACTTGTCCCTCAAACCTGCAGACAAAACACAGGAAGCATGTGACCATAACTGCTGCAAGTCACATGCTCAACACAATCCGACATTCCTCCTCCCCCCCCCCCCCCTTCCTACTTGTACTTCCACTACTACTACGACTACCGCTACTCCTCTTACCTGGTGGGGGCAGCGTCTGTCCGGGCAGGGCGGCTTGGCCGGGAGCGGGCCCGGGCAGCGAGAGCAGGCCCTGCCGCTGCATGTTGAGCAGGTGCTGCTGCTGCTGGAGCTGCTGCATCTGCAGGAGCTGTTGCTGGAAGACGAGCTGCTGGGCGGCCAGCTGCTGCTGCTGCTGCTGCTGCTGCTGCTGCTGTTGCTATAGAGAGGAGGAGAGGAGCAGGAGAGGAGCGGAGAGAAGAGGAGGGAGGGAAAAAAAAAAAAATTACAGGCGAATTAACCACAGAGAGAGGAGGGAGAATAGAGGGGAGACGGGCAGCGTTCGGGCTGTGTCGAGAGTCGGTCGCCTCTGCCGTGACCTTAGCTGTACCTCTTTCCTCCGTCTCACTGCACAGTCCCTCTCCGCCTGTGCACACTTAATTTTTCCTCCTGTTTTTGGGCTGTACCACTGTTGCCTGCTCCTCTCTCTTTGTGCATGTTCATGTCCGTGAGCACCCACAAACAAAGCTCTCGTGCCCGTCAGTGAATGTGGCTTGTGATTGTGGATGATACTAAGCCCCTGGTATAATCCCCCTCACCAGCCCTGATAGTTAATTGTCTCGCCTTCACTGATGGTCTGTTACAGCTTATGTGGCCAGAGGGAGCTGGCAAAGTGACAAGATTTACAGCATCGCATGCGTGTGAATGCATAGACACAAGTGCAAACACACACGCGTCTGTCACATATGCACACTGCGCCCACCCCTCCCTTTCCTACCCCCAACCCCCTTCAGTTGGCCTCAGTTGTTTATTATGAGGCCAGACAGGCAATTGCGTAAGCCCTGTGCAAAACAACAACAAAAACAACAACAATAAAATGAAAAACATCAAACTGAGTCACTGCAGCAAAACAAGATAGAGAGGGAGTGAGGGAGTTTTTGAGGAGACACAAAGGCTTTGACTGTGAGCTGCATATCACAAGTGCCTGGATCACATCACAGATCACAGAAAACCCAGGTAATATTTGGACATGTTATTCGATTACAGTCTTCCTCCTCTGGCGTGCCATCTCTGAGTTGATTTTTTTTGTGCTTCCCTCTGCTCGCCATATCTACATGTGTGTGCATTCACCATATCGCGCTCATGTGTTTCTGCGTGTTTAGATCATGGTGGACCTGGAAAAGCATGGACGGGCGGAGGAGGAACGCGGGGGAGGGAGTTAAAAAAACTTGTGATGCGCTCACTGGAAAACAGGCTGCATAATGGAGTGATGCAGGGAGGTGGTTTGCACCCCCCACACCTCTCCACCCTGCCTCTAGAGAAATAAGGGAGCAATTTCTATTCCATATTTGATGGCGGGGGCCCCTGAAAAACTATTCACAAATCCAAACAGAAACAAAGCCGCCGGGAGGTCAGTTGCGGCTTCCTGTAGGGGCAGCATAATGGGCTGCTTGAGGAGTCACTGAGATGTGCAACAGACAGCAGAGAGAAAAAAAAGAAGTGTATGTTTATGATGTGATATATTTTTTTTCTGATCAATTTAACTGCTTGCACACGCACGGCGCTGCCTGGATGTGGCCCCGGACTGGCTCTCAGGGTTCAGCACCAACACAGTTAAGCAAATGTGGCTGTCAGGCTCATCTCCTCTCCTCTGATGGGCAAAGATATCGAGACAGAGCGCCAGTATGTCTGTTGACCGGCTGCCTGTCACTGTGATTTATGAGAGTCTTACGCTGTAACTTAAGCAGTAGCGGAGCATGTGTTTGTGTGTGTTTGTAGGCCCGTAGAAACAGTCCCATTAATGAGTTGGGCCCTTTTGTCTCTGGTCTCTTTTCTATAAATCAATGTGCATGCATGCAAAAGTGTCTGTGAATGTCACTTGAAACAGTTAATGATTCAGTCCCAGGGTCCCCATGCCGCACGAATTTCGCAGGCATACTTGCAAGTTGCAGATTTATCAATTTATTTCATAATATAACTTTGTGTGCACAGCTATAGATGTTGTTTCCACTGGGTGAGGAGTCACGCTTATCTCCAGTGATCCGTGCTGGTGGCTATGGGTGGTGCAAACAGAGGTACGGGTACGTGGAGGTCCTACCTCTTTAGCCTGCTTGCCAGGATGTTGCTGCTGCAGAAGCTGTAGATGAAGCTGCTCCTGCTGTTTCTTATAAAATTCCTGCAGATGTTGCTGCGCACAAACACACAGAGACACACAGACACACACGGACACAGACACACACGCACACACACACACACGCACGCACACACACACGCAGGCAGACACACACAAATGAACAAACAAGCAAACACAGCAGAGAACAATTAGTAAAAATGTGTCAATAGATATCTCTCATGTGGCCCTAAATAACCCTATTCAATTCAATTCAAACATTGGAACAATCCATTTCTTGTCAAGATTGTTATGTAAATAGGCCTGCATGCCGTTTTTGGGATGTATAGCCAATTCTAACTGATTTGCATGCAAAAATCATCACAAAACAACCCTCATAGTTTCTCTTGATATTGGCTGCACTCCAGCTCTAGCTGCACTTCACATGTTGGGTTATGCAAAAACTATTGCACATCATAAATAATGGCTGCAACTGCCTTTTTGGCATCTGTATCCTAGTCGTCTTTCACAGTCCTCTCCATGTGGACTTTTAATAGTCCTGCAGATCTGTGGAGGGCAACAATTCATCATATTAACTATGCATTTGGCTGCCAGAGTGCACCAACTTCCTCTTGAGTAGCTGGAATAAACACTCTTAACTCTCCCAGGAACAGGTTGACTACATTGAATTGATTCATTTAACACACAGACTGTGATTGCTATTTAAAGGGTGTTTTCAGTAATCTGATGGATTTTTTTTTCTTTTTCTGATGGAGGAGTAGACGAAGCCTGTCACTGAAATGGATGGTTTGGTTCTCTGGTGACTGCCACAGAAATATTTTATGATTTAACAGACATTAATATTAAAAATGAATGTGAACCCAAGGAGCAATTGTAAACTGTTTTGTAACTCTTGCTCCAGTCACATGATCAACATAAATCAACAATAGAACATTGCTCCATGCTGGCTGAGGCCATGTCATTCCTATCCATTTAAGTTTACACATGCTTCTGCGTGACAGATTGCTGAAACACCCTTTGGTGCAACCTGACGCGCTGCCGTGCTAAGACTGCCCATGCGTCTTGTACGTTACCACAAACTAAAAAAATGTTGAGTGTAACAATTTTAAGTGGCTTCAGTTGCTGTGACAGATGCGGTGCAAAGTCACGGCAATGTGCTGAAACAGCCACTAAATAGAGTGTGATTGCTCTTAATAAAGAGGGATAATCAGAGTGAGTGACACTCTTAATTAAACAATTCTCTTTCCCTTAATCAAATCCATGAATGAGAAATGCATTTCAACTCTGACACCAGACTGTGTGCTTTCACGAGCTCAATATTACATCATCCATCACCTATCATTCAGCTCCTGCAACCAAACGGTGCCCCACTCTCTTAGTCCCTGATGGATGCTTGTCAGGGAATTGAACCAGCGACACACCAGAGACAGTTAATTAGAGGTGACGTGAACAAGTACGTCAATTTCAGATTCCACTTGGTAAACACGTCAAGGACAAAGGGGCTGCGGGTGAGCTGGCATGAGCGGCTGGTGGCTGGAATGCACTGGCACGGGAGTGACTCAGGGTTGGGGTGTGTGCGCGCACCGGGCATTAACAGCGTTTGAGGGGGTTTTGTGTCATATTTGCCACATCTTTGAGTGTGCGTGTGTGCACGTAGATGGTCCACACATGAATGAGGTCATACACTGTTGAGTACGATTTGTATTTCTATGTGCGCCACAATGCACAAAATGCAGTTTTGTGTCTGCATGCACTCGTGTGTCGCGCCAAAAAGTGTGACTGATCTGCATTTTATGGTGTGCGTGCGTGTGTGTGTGTACCTGCTGCAGCATAACTGCCTGCTGCTGCTGGAGGAGGGCCTGGAGCTGCTGGGGAGAAAGCACCTGCTGCTGGAGGATCTGCTGCATCTGTTGCGGCGTGATCACCTGGGGACTCATCATGGCCACTGACACTGGAACCTGGACGAGGAGGAGAGAGACGGAGAGGGCGATTGACGTGGACGGAGAGATGAACAAAAAGTTGGAAAAATAGAGCGCTGGAGATGTGCGACAGGCTACTGGCAAGTATCTACTGGGAGTGTGGTAATTGGTGAGTGAGAGGTAGGGAGAGCAGGCTTCCCATGGCCGTGACGCTTGGCAGCCTAGAGGAGATGCTGAAGGACACATGGGTGCTGTGCCTTTGTGTTGCTCATCTTATTTTCCGTCCTCCACCCCGCTGGGAAAAAGTAAGGGATTTAAATAGATGTAGACCTTAATTAGCAGGACCCTTGAACTCCCCCACTTTAGCATGCCTATCAGTGCTGCGATTGTGAAACAGCGTGAAAATGCACAACTCTGAAGCTGATTAAAACTTCACTGATGAAGTGGACACATGGCAGGCACAATCAGTGTGATACGGTGGGTCATTGCTTGGAGGTGGAGGGGAAGGGGAGGGTGTTCGCCCTATGATATTTCATCATAGGGCGAGTAAGGTAAAGGTGCAATTATTCCATGCTATTTGGGAAAAAAAACAACAAAAAAACCCCAACTTTTTGGTGTTAATTGTTCAAATACATGCTGTCAAACTGCAGAAGAGGCGCTTTGCCAAAACAAAGATTCACATTTTGTGTTTTCGTAAAATCCTTCCAAGGCGGCGGTGCTAGCAACTTCTGAGGCAGCAGATCAGGAGAACTATGCATTTCTTCAGTCTTTGATTATGTGCACACTTTCTAGCAGGGGATTTTGGGCTTAAAGTCTGCTTCCGCTCGCCTTAAACTGAAATTACATGCCTGCTTAAAAACTGAACTTGCGTGTAAAACAAACAAACAAACAAGACAGAAAACCAAAAAAATTCTACGTTTTTCTTCATGGAAAAAAAAAGGGAGGATTAGTTAGCATACACTGCACCAACACAACAGCTCACTTGACTGACTGAAAAGCCTTTTGCACACACACTTCACTTGACTGACTGAACTGACTCACCTTTTTCTTTTGTTGCTTGACCTTTAGAATATAATGAAGACACAAGATAGCTGGAGGCTTCTCAAGCAACAGTGTCCCGATATAGCGATGTTTAGGACTGTACGTTGCATCTTGTGAATCCTGGCAGAGGCGATACGCTGCTATAACACAATTAAAATATCAACATGTAGTAACACCTCCACTGACACTAATTGCGACAGTGTTGGGCACGGAGCTGCCATGACAGTAGCTAGCCTATATGGTGTGTCAAGGGGCCAATAAGACATCCCTGTCCTCATCGCCAGCTAATCAAGCTGCCTTGATTACTTTCCACGCATGTCTCTCCTCTCCTCCCTCCTTCTCTCTCCCTCTTCCTCTCTCTCCCCCACCTCTCTCTCCCTCACTGTCAGGCCTTGACACGTCCTTGTTTAGCTCTCCTCTCCTCGACGCCCACCCCCCACCCCGGGCCCCCCCTCTTTGATTAGCCGAGACATTTGCATGGTCACTACACATTTTTCATTTTAGAAGTCATTATGCATTAGTGGCTCCTGATCGCCCGCCTTGACTAATCCTGATGAACTGAAAATCACAGCTGAAGGTCAACTTCCAGCCGGCCCCGCTGCACATTCATATTCATATTCAAACAAATCCTGCCTCCATTGTTCATTAGGGTCTTAGAGAGAAGGGACTCCATCTAAGGTGGATGAGGAGGTGGTGGAGGAGGAGGAGGATGTTGTGGTACATCTCTTTTCTTCTCTGGACCCTCTACGCCGGAGCGCAGAGAGAAAATGCATTCACAATAAGCAGGGTGATGAACAAAAGCCGTCAAAAGTTGCAAATTAAACAGTCCATGTGTAATTATGCAAATGCTGTGCTTACACCTTCAATGTTATTAACCCTTAAAGGTACATTTGCAAGGTAAGTAATTACCCCCGCAGTCACTCCTGGTTTTGTGTTGGATGCCATGACAAAGGGACGAGTGCAGCTGAGAAACAACATTACAGATGCGCTCATTAAGACTATTAATTGGATGCTGGCTCAAAGATGTGTTGTTCACAAAGGAAATGCAGGCATAGGATTTAACATAAATGCATGTGCATGCATATATATAAGGTGGAATTAAATCTAAAAATTCTTTCTGTACTTCAAAGTGTTACCCCCCCTCGTCTTCAATTGTGAAATAAATTAATACTGCAGTATTTCAACCACAATGAAAAAAAACAAAACAAACTTCCGCAAAGAACAACAAAAAAACCAACAAACAACCAGGTTATGATTTTTGTTTTTTTTGTCAATACTTTCATGGGCTTTTTTGAGTAATAATAGCTGATAATCATCTTCATTTCACCACAACTCCAAACAAAAAGAGGTGAAGAAAAGAGAGAGAGCACGCCAGGAGAGAAAAAAGCAGGCTGAAGAAAGAGAGAGGAGAAAAGGCAGTGGCCCACGTCCATTGTGAAGTGCAGCACAATGCTAATTCCAGCATTTAACTGCATGCTTTTCTGCTTGACGTATCAGAGGCTCCAAGATGAAAGCCGATAAGTAATTGCTCTCCTGGTTCTTATTCTTCACTGACAACCCATAAATTTAATTTTACACACACGTTCATTTACATTTTCGAGTATATGACATGATAATTGCAGGAATATAACACCTCCATTCTGCAGGATACTGCATGAGGGCTTGATTGACGTGAGCGGTGAATTGAAAGGAGCAGGAGGCTGAATTGCTTCTCCTAGAAATGATTTTGCCACGAAGGGATAAAATTAATGAGCATTTACTAGACGATGGCAGTGGCATAAACATCCACACACTGTGAATCTTGTCATAGAGGAGGAGCCATGATATCCAACTGGGCTGTGCCTCTTCTTCTTTGTATCCAGAAGGATATATTCCCAGTGTTGCTGCCCAGATAAAGGTGCTTCTCTTTTTAAATGTGTCCAAATTTGAACAGAAAATGGCTGAACAACCATTGAATGTTACCAGTGGCCAGAGGGCACTTGTAAGAAATAGGCTTTTTTTTTTTTTTAAATTGTGCTCACCATTTGAACCCTCTGTTTGTTTATGTCTCGTCTTAAAAACTACAGGAGAATGATGAGCTGCATTGACACGAACTCTGAAATCATGCAGCGTGCCCACGAAGTTGGAGTGCAAAACAAAGGACCTTTAAATTGGCTCCTGATGTGAAAACACCGGTGGGGCCCTCACCGGAACAAGCAGATCATTACACCACCCTTGTCACACCAGCAGTCTGTAACCACTGCCCTGCAAAAGGTCAACGTCTTCCATGAAAAGCGCGAGCATCCCCTCTCGCCAAAGCTGGCACACTCGGGTCTCTTGTTGTGTTTGATTTAACTGGGCTCTCTGGCATCAAAACACCACAACGCGGAGCATTCACTGGCTCCCCTTGCTGTTTGGGCAAATGGACAAAATCTCCCTCAGCAATTACACCCATTCCTCTTTATCTTCACAGCAATGGGATTTTATGAGTCAACTCAAATTACCCAACACAGGAGATAACTGGTGTATCAGAGTTCAAACAATTACAAGTTCACCAGAGAAGAATTCCTTTTGTTCGATTTCCGTCCGTACAAGTCACTTAGTGGTAATATGCAGGGGGAAACTGGTGATTAGATGTCGGCTATACACATTGTGGGGGCCAACGAACATGGGGCGGTTATCAATGACAGAGGTAGCACTGGACACGCTAAGATAAATGCAATGAGAAATGGAAGGGTCCTAGCTGGTAATTACTGTGGATCCTTGGCAGGGAGAGTCACTGCTAATTAAGCCACTAGCTTCATTGTACACACAGAAAAAGAGAGGGAGGGAGAAACCGAGGAAAAAAAAAAGAAGAAGAGAGGAACCCCCCACACACACACACCCACAACATTGGCTCCCTTTTTCATCTCAATCTCCTGAGCATCCCAGGGGGCGCAGAGCCAAAACTCAGACCCCCGTCACCCCTCATGGCTTGTGGACTCCTGACCTCTCAACTCCCGATCGGCTGACACTGCTCATTTACTATCCAATTACTGCCAAACGTGGCCGCACAGTTATTGATAGCTGCGGCTCTCCACTGGAGGACCACCGATGCTCCAGGGCAGCTGGCCCGGCGACCGTGTGACTCTGAAGTTCGAGTGTGCGCTATGCAAGAAGCTCAACGTGCGTTCGGAAAATTGCATGCACGCACACTCAAATGAGTGCGGTGTGTTCGGCTTTAGGAGATCAATACTCGAGATTGTCAGGACTCAAGCTAAGTAGATTACTGGATGTTTTCCTGAATCAATTTCCATCACGGGTTGGCAGCGCTACATGGGAAGTGCAATTTATCATAACATAAAGAACCATCATGCAAATGCTTTTAATAAAGAAGCCTGAAGAGACTGGAGTGAGCTTAGCACAATTTCCATATTGATTTATCGTGGCATGCAGATGATCATTGATTAAGGCTCTTAGATGTTGCGCACACGTGCTTAGCCGCATGGCACCGCTCGCGCACACCGCCTGTGTCATTATCAGTGTAAATTTTCACACCTTTATCATTAAGCTGACAAAATTCACTCCCGACTGATGCAACCCTGCAGGTGTACATATTTCAAGAGGAAGAGCAGGAGGGAGAATTAAAAAATAAATAAATAAATAAATAAAAGTGCAGCGAGAGTGCTGAAATAGAAAGAAAGTGAGAGAGAGTACAAGTGAGGGTGGCAGGAGGGGGGGGTGGGTTACTTCCCTCTGATGTTGCAGGTAATACGGCCTCCACTGGATCAGCCTCTTCATCAGTGACACACAGTAAATTACAAGTGCTTCAAGCAGCTCAGTGAATTATAGTTCATCACTTGGAAAGGCTTTCCCCCTCACCACCAGGGCCCAGGCGTATCAGATCTGCCGGTTAGGATCCAATTAACACCCTGGCCAGAATCATCTGATTGCATGTGTAAGGGCTGGCATAACTCGTTTATTGCACCCATGTATCTTCTGTCACAAGGTAAATTTGTTGCTGCTACATCAAAGGTCTGAGCTACTTTTTTTTTTTTTTTTTTATCCCTCCCTCCCTCTCACTTTCACTTGATCCCCCAAACTCAGCTACCTCGCCTTGGGGTTGCATTTCAACTTCTTTTGCATCACAATGATGAACCTGCTCTGTCCTCGCAATTTAGCAATCTTGTCCTGTAGGTGTTGTAAATGCAGGGAGAAAAAAAAAAGAGAGAAGTAGGTAGGGAGATGGGGATAGAAAAAAAAAAACTTGTTTTCTGGTTATAAAAGCGGTAACCAAGGGTGTTTGACTTAAAATGTGCTGACGTTTTTTTTTCTTCTCCCCCTCTCTCAGAGTCAACAGAAGTTTTCCTCATGAATAACATAATATTTCCCCCCCCTTTCTTTATTTCCTTCGCTGTGATGGTTTTTCTCTATTTTCGGATCCAACCAGAGGGGATTCATAAATGTAAATGCTACCATGCTTTTAGCCATGCGCGCTGAAGTCAGCTAACCTATACCCGAGCCAGCCGCTGCAACCGCGTGTTCCCGATGAAGGCCAATAAGCAGATGAGAGCTGCTATCCAGATGATATTGGCTCAGTGGTGAAACCTGACCTTTAGAAGTGTGACACTTCCTACGATGGCCCAGTGCCCACAACCAATCTGACCTGCCTGGGCAGAAAGCTGCAAAATTTACAGAAAACAGGGCAAAAATCAACATTTCCTCACATCCACAAACCAACCGTAAAACCTCAAAGAGTTTCATTTATACTTAGAGCTGTGCACAGATGGCACTGAGGTTATTAGTCTTGTAAAAAGGTATTCACAGCTTGATGGTGTGAAAGGCACATAACAGCCTAAACGCTGGCTTGGCTTTGCATAGAGAAGAAGTGGACCTTAACTTCATTCGATGTGTCAAAAGATGATAAAGTGGCTCGACTCCAAGAAAAATTTCAGTCCGACCCCGACCGACTGCCGCAGTTTTAAGTATGAACCCGTCAAATCAGGTCGAGACAGAGAGTCAAAGCTCTAAAAATCTAATTGTACTTCTCGGCAATTTTTGCGGTAATCGGTCGATGGCGACGTACGTTAATAATGGAGATGGTCAGTGGGTTACTTTGAACTTGTTACGTATTTTCTGGGATTTCGATGGAAGTTGAGCCAGTCTTCTGAGCTCGGAGGCCAAAAACTCACCCACCACCTGTTTCTTATCATTCACGATCAACGCAGCCACCAACAAACAAGACTCGCAGCAAGCCACATCTGGCGACAGTCGAACTTTAATTGTGCCCGTGGTGTGTGTATGAGCGCCGGCTGCTTGCGGATGCATTATGTACATGCGTGTGTGCCACTGAAACAACTGTCAGATTCATAGGCCTCTGTAATCCTCTCCGCCTCTCCTTGTCCGCGTTTCTTTATTTGTATTCCAAATGTCAGTGTATAAATGCCTTTCAGAGGGGGATATTGCCACAGAGAAGAGGAGGGCGGGGGGTGGTGAGGGTGGGCAGGGTAGAATGGAGCACAGGGTGTTGTGTGCCTTGGGAGAGCCGTGTAAGCAGCATGGCGGAGGCAGGGGGATTTACAGGGAGAAATAGGTGTTTATTGAGTGCTCCCGTGGGCTTACTGTGTAATAATAGACCTGTCACATTACGCAAATGTGGAGAAGCAGTTTGTGTGTTTGTATGTGTGTTTGTGAGACTTTTTTATGTGTGTGTGTGTGTGTATGTGTGTGTGTGTGTGTGTGCGAATGCCAAAGCTGCCTGCCTCCGCATCATCAACTCCTGAGAAGCAGCGTTGAGCGAGCGGATAGAATTAGTCAGGCGAGAGCCTTTAGCCACTAATACGCGTAATTAAAACTGCAAGCTGAGGCACTTAGATGCTTGTGTACTAAATAATTTACATGCCATGATCTATGGATCATTTCCCGCTCTTAAATACCAAAGATGGGAGAACAAGAGGGGAAAAAAAGACTGGCAGAGGATTTATCAGTATCTCTGTCATAAGCAGGATGTCATGGTAATATTAATCCTTTTCCCACTTTCTACTGCACTAATCATACAAGGGGATCAATCCGCATGATTTCTCCAGTGGAAAACATTGCCTGATTGCCATTGACTCTTATCAAGCCGTGAAGCTAATGAAATATTGCACTCTAGCACCCATTGTGGCCTCATAATCCAGGTAAATAATGCAGCTTTATTGGGTAAACTCCCTAAAGACAATAATAAAAAAAAGTCTGATAAAGACAAGATGAAAGAAACAGAAAAACAAGAATAGAAAAACAAGTCTTTTTAATCAACTAAGAGTTTCTTCTGCTTAATGCTGGTATTTGCACAACAGCTAAAATGTCATTTCAAATGAGTGGATTCAAGGTCGCAGAGCGGCGGCAGCAGCAGCGGCAGCAGCAGGAGTAGCAGCGGCAGCAGCAGTGGCAGCAGCAGCGGCAGCGGCACAATCCCAGTGCCAAAGTGATCATAAATGAGCCTGAATTGGTCGTTAAAGCTGGTATGAGTCAGCAGTACTGCTCCTATGATGGTCTGCATGGAGACTTTTTGGAACCACGAGGTGAGGATGTTAATAAAGGCTGGATCAACAGATGGATTAGCTGGCGCTGAGGACGGGCCGATCGGCAGGGGCCTCCGATTCTTATTGATTCATATTGCCAACGCGAGGCAAGGATGGAGTAAGCAAATGTAAATATTCAATATTTACCATCTGCTGGTGTTATTAGAGGCAGGAGCCTGGACATGGGCTGACTGTTATCATTCACCCACACTGCACTCATTCAATATTGTTCTTCCTGCCATGTATGTATTGCACTTGGTGACAATGCAGGCATTTGTAGATCAGGATCCCATTTGTTCCCAAGCTGTTCACTTTGGCACATAGACCTCCAAAAACACCAAGAGGCCCAGCAGCCGAATGCATTTTCCTCCCGAGGCCGTTTATGAAAACACACACTCAAATAAATATGGACCCTTTAACATGTCTTTGAAATCGTGATGTAAATGCATGTGGATATGCTGATATTATCACTCTTGAAAAGGGCGAGTTGTATTATTTCAATGCAAAAGCACGAGCGACCCTCTGCCAACCTTATCTCTTCAGCAGTGCGTAATTAGGTACACAGGGGTGTGACTCCAATTGAAGGTGTTGCCATTGTTAGACTCTGTGAAAATATCAACGGGTGAGGTTAACGCCAATTTCCCTGTCATTAATGAAATGCACAGAGCCCCTAATGAGGTAAACCGCTGCTCCTTGATAGTACTTATTAGCAGAGTGGAGAGCACAAAGTCCCACACTGCAATTTCGAATGGCTAAAAATAAATAAAAATATGAATCATATAAACAAAAGAGCAGATGTCAAGGGGCCTGCCGTCATTTGAGAAAGTCAACTAACTTGGTGACTTCAAGAAACATCATGAAAATACTCACCAGTGTGGGGAAAATCTCAACAACAGGAAGGAAGAGCTAATGTGTATATAGGTGCGACTGCTCGTGTGTGTGCGTGTGTGTGTTTGAGTGTGTGTATGAGTGTGTGCTTGATTGTGTGTGCATGTATGTACAAGTGTGACCTTTTCCATATCACTGACAACAGAAATAGACAGCTCTACGAATCAATAAGGTAAATTAGCGTTGACAAGTGGAAATGACGGGCGGTAAAATTAGTCTGCAGAAGCCAGGAGTCAGGATGACGTGCCTTTCAGATCGTAACTAACCTCTGGATGTTCGCTTGTCAACACAGCACAGTGGAAAAGCAAAGGCGTCCTCTAATTTGTCATTGTATCGCATAACCTTTAGATACACTTGGAAGTATTAATTATGGTCCGATTCTATGAAACGGTTTTATAGCGTTGATTTGAAAATGCACAAATGGCCCATGAACGAAACTTTGCTCTCCGAGATGCGTCATTGTCGAGTCTTTCATGCATCTATGTGACGCTTAGCTTCCTGGGGACCAGCTTGTCCGGCTTTAGGATTCCGGTGACAGGTCCGAGGATTGCGATGGCAAATCAAACACACTTGTGGAACAGAGGAAATCTTTTTTTCGGAGGAGCATGTATTATGGATGGACTTAAGAGATTAGACGGGGAGCTGCTTTACCTGCAGTGGACGCTGCTTGTCCTGGCTCTTTGGAGATTTCAGGCCACTGCCTGGCTGCTGCAAGAGTAATTGCCTCGCTGCTTGTAGAGCCTGGGAAGAAAAACAAAGAGAGAAATAAAGATGGGAAAGCTAGAAAAAGAGACACTGTAATATATATCTAATATAAAGCCATGACAATTCACATTTTCAGGGACAAAACAGTCATTCCTCAAAAAAAAAAAAAAAAAAAATGCTGTTGAGTATCACAGAGAATTTTCAACACCTTCCGATGTTCTTTAAACTGCACTGTAGTTTTAGTAACAATTCACAGAGCCGTGATCGAGGATAAATACAGTTTGTCTAGTGCAACCCCTGAAGAAGAGGGTGGAGGGCTGGCAGGAAAAAAAAAAAAAAAAAGGAGAGAGGCAGAGCGTCGGTAGAATTGACCTGTCTAGTGTGTGCTCAACTGAAATACCCACTTCTCTCTGCAAATTACTGCCACATTTGCATATTCATAATATCAATTTGAAGTAGAGGCAGCACCATGTGAAGTGTCCCTGGGAGCTGTAATTAAAGTTGACAAAATCAACATCAGATTACATTTGGAGTGAATTAACTAGCAGCCCAGGTTTTACACTATGCATTAAGAGTGCTCACGAGCACAGAGTAGAAAAAAAGACGGATAAATACATCGAAGAAACAGATCACTGTTTACCCCTGAAGAATTCCTTTTTCTTTTTTTTTTTTTTAATCGCAGAATTTGTCATGAACATCTATTGACGTGTTTGTCAGAGACGATACGATAAGAATCAGAGAGGCTGGAATGGGGTGCCAATTTATTTCTCTTGGGTTTGATGGGATTAAACATCCCCAACCTCCCGCCTGGCTGTGTGCGCGGGAGGTGTGTTACGACGGAGCTCTGGCTTCACAGGTACGATGGCAGCTGGGCGAGCAGCTTCACTC
>CAAKHG010050382.1:0-10613 GCA_901007715.1 Dactylopterus volitans
CTCGGACGCGTCCGCGCGGCCCGCGCAGCCGCGGCGGCCCGCGCGGACGCGTCAGCGCATCGACGTCTGAGACGAGAATTGACTGACCGAAGGGATCAAACCCCGAACTGCGTGTCACGATGTCAGTGGCGTGTTTTTGTTAGTTCAAGGACGGCCGGGGTCGTCTGTTAAGCATCAGCCGGCCAATCGGCTGTTTTTTTTATTTTTATGGTGAGATGTAGCTGCGGAAATCCGAGCTGGCAGATATGAGTCGCATTTCTGGCTGTAGAAATCACTGAGGCGGTGTCATACCAGGATGATTTGATGAGTCATGTTTTTTTTTTTTCTTCTTCAGGCTGGTTATCTGTTTAACAATGTGACGAGCGAAGCGGCTGGTGAGGGAACATGAGGCGCGTGTGTGCCTCATCGGAAGTGAATGGTTTGATGAAAATGACATCACCAATTTATTTTTTTTTTATGGCTTTGTTTGGCGCGTCTCCTGACCACGCCTCCCCGCCGGCGCGATCATAAAGCTGGCCGGCGCGCGCGCGTGTGTGTGTGTTAGTGTGTGTGAGTGTGTGTGTGTTCATCGGCTCAAGCCCGGTCAGTGCGGCCAACAGGTGCACCACAGCCTGGCAGTCGGATAATGCCCGCAGAGCTCCGCGCCTCGCTTTGCGCAGAGCGTCCTCGTCTGCACTTTGGAATTTTACAGGCTTTTATTTCCTGATCTCTTCCAGTCAATCAAAAAAAGAAAAAGAAAAAGAAAATGCCTTTTCCGCCCATCAGCCTCCACCAGCGGATCTCCTCTCCCGGCAGGGATCTATTCGGGAAAAAGAAAAGCGGCGGAGCGCCTCCGCAGACGGAGCTCGGCAGCAAATCGGGCGGAGAGAAAGGCGAGTCCGAGAAGGAGAGGCAGCCCACGTCCTGGACAGCGGCGAATTTGAGGACTTTGGGTCGGAAATCGCAGCAAGAGAAGAGCAAAAGCCCGACGCAGAAGCCGGGAGCCGGTCAGGAGACGCAGGGAAAGTGCTCCTGGCTGACGTTGCCCAAAGCTCAGGAACCATCCGAGGGGGTCAGGCGATCCAGCTCCATGGACTCCGGCAGACAGCTCCAAGGGAGAGAAGAGGGGAAGACCAAGGAGATCCAGTTCACGCTCAGCCTCACCCCCGAAGCCATCCTCGTCATCCAGAAACGGAATCTGGAGAAGCAGATGCTGGCGAAGCAGCAGAAATGCTGCGCGTCCGCGGACTTCCGGCACCGGCGCGTTTTCCCTTCCAAAAAGGCGCACGGGGGCTCGAAGGGCTGCGCGCCGGCCGCCAAGGCGGAGGGCGCGGAGCAGGACATCACCGCCATCGTCAAGATATCCCTGCTGAACGACCAGTACAAGTACGACGACGTGGAGTACGAGGAGGAGGACGGGGACGTGGACGAGACCGTCGTGAGGAAATGCAAAGAGTGGCTCAAGGGGGTCGAGAACGCGGCCGCTTTGGGGAAAGTCGACAAACTTTCCGCACTACCGCACCTGAAAGGCTGCTGATGCACCCGACCGGTCCGCTTTTATTTTTTAATTTACGCAGCGAGCGGAAGCGACGGTCGACACGTAAACAAACAACAACAAGGAAGAACGAAAGAAAGAAAGAAAAAAAAAAGCACCGATGTAGGCCTGCTGCAGTGGCGTCTTAAGTGTATGTCTTAATTTAATTGTAAATGTTGGAGGAATGTCAACGCGTGTGGGGAACGGTTATCCGGAAATACGGCAAAAGCAAAGCGGACCCCGGCGATGCCGCGACTGGACCACGTGAAAGCCGCAGTTGTCACCGGCTCCCGCGGCTCACAGGCGGCGCTGACTTCCGAGTTCATGCCCGTTCGGTAATTTGTCAAAACGTGGACTGAACACCTTGATATGCTCCTCTTTTTTGCACATGGTTTTTGTTCGGGGGGTGGGATGGGGGGTCGGCACCGAGGTCCCGCGTCACGGGGCGCGAAACCGTCCCCTTTTGTGCCAGAGAACAAGTTCTCAACAACAGGGTTTTTACGCGTCTGCTGCTGAAACCAAACTGGACTGTTTGTCTTTCCTCTGATACGAGGGTTATATCCTTTGCAGGGATTTTATCAGTGATGTACAGTATTTGCTATTTACTAAATATTTGTACTCTCAAACGTGTCCTCAGCTGATTATTTTATGCCACTGAAGTAAAAATGTTGCTGTTGTTTTTGTTTTGTTTTTTTTTAAATTATGCAAGTGTCACTGACCCTTTTGAGTCCTACCAAGCTGATTTATTGTTGCCGTGCCTCTTTACATAATTCCGTAACATGATCTTATTTGAAATCGTTTAGATTTGATTTGATTTTTTTTTTTTTTTGCACTTCTGGCCAGTCTCTTTGTGGTATTACTATAAGGGCTCTTTGTTGCCACTGTAGCTACCTGAAGCCGTTCGGGCATTAGTGTAGTAAGCTTCTTAGATTTCCTGTTAAGCAGGGTTGACCAGTGCACTGCAGGGCCCAGGGGCATGATCCCTTCAGGAAATAGCCTCAAGTCTGGTTGACTTTTACAGTATCAACCTAAACAACATACAGGAGAGCATCTGGGAGACTTTTTTTTTTTTTTTTTTAAATCCAAGCACCCCCACAGAACTGTGTGTGCGCGTGTGCGCGCACAATTGTTGGAATCCCAAGTTTGAGCCTCACATGCTCAATTTCTGCGACTCAGAAAAGTCACCAGGCTCTCGTCTCATGTGGTAATGAACTTTGTGCGCTGCTAAGAGAGACAGACTTGGAGCGAGCGCCCGCAGCAACAAGCAATGTATTTCCACCTGAATGCAATAAAACAGTATGAAGGAGGAAAAATTCTAGAATACACGACTGTCTTCCTTATTGATCTACTGCCTGCATGTTAACACAGATTAAATATTTATGCAACAACGAGCCTATTACTGCTTATGTGTCGTAATAGGCTTCAACCATTTTCTACTGTGACTCGGGAACCGCAGTTTTACTCGGAGTCATGCACTCGAAAGCCCAAGTGCAACTTGGACACTGAAGTGTGAGTTAGACTGAATTTGTTTGAGACGCCAGAGTGTGTTTAAAGGGGCTGACACGCAAAATACTCACTTACATTCTCTGGTAACAGGTTTGAATGCGATGTCAATATGATGCTGTGGACATCAGCCGTTGCTGTGTTTCTTTTAAGGTGACATTGATAGATTGATTTGCCGCGAGACTCAAGCACACAGACCTTCATCCGTCAAGCAGTCTGCTCTCTGTCATGGATGCGCATTTACTACCTGTTGGAGTTAGAAAGAAACCACTTAAGAGAGGACCGTTTCCTCGGGGATGGACCATTAATAAGGTGTCAAATATGGCACTTTTCCAGTATTGAGGAACAGCAAATGACATGGCAGACAAACTGGCTGCTGGAATAGAGCATCATGTCCCGGAGAGGGTCACAGAGTGGTTTCATTGTCATGAGGGTGTGGGGGGCAGGGGGTTAGGCTGAGATCATGGCTGAACCAGCACAGTGTGTACCAAGACGTGTTTGGTCCTCCATGGATCCTGTGATGATATTATCAACTGGCTCAGTGACCGAAAGTTGTGTAATCCTCCTCTATTGTGTCATTTCAATTGTGGCCTTGTTTATGGGCCTCACTACCTCCCTTTTTCTTCCTCAGCAGTGGTATTCATTGGTGTCTGATTTAGGCCTGGAGCCGAGCTATTTATGCATGTGCCAGTCCTGGGGGTAAGGCCGGCATTATTGGGTCTGAGGCAACTCGAACGCTTGTGCTCAGTATGAAAGGTGGAATCTAAAGACGCAGGAGTCTGTGCAGAAGTTGAAATGGTCGGTTTAGTCACAACTGAATTCTTCGATCTGCCCCTTTTGTGTCAGCTGCGTCCCAGACGACGCGATTTACACCTGCAGCATCTCACATCGTTTTGGTTTTTTTTTGCCAAAAGTTTCATATTTCTCATCAGCTCCCCTCTATTTCTGTCATGTCCTTATTGGATTGGTGGGGGGGTGGGGGCGTAGCAGGCTTCTGTTCACGTCATTGGACTATCATGATCACTGTCTAGCAGAGTGATGCGGCGCAGCAGGACAAACGCATTATCGTCCACTGATTTATAGTGGCAGGGGAGTGCAGATGGATGCTGCCTTTAGCTCGTCACTGACACTTGCGCACATTAGAGGGAGCAAGGAACAGCGGGTCCCTTTGCTGTGCCGCCACAGCATCGCTGTGGCAACGGAACCGATAAAATCCTGCGCCTGCAGCATCTTTTGTGAGAAGAGACAAAGCACACATTGCCTAAACAGACCCGGCCTGTAAACTTTAGCAGCGCGGTCGGTTGGTGGCACCCTGTTAAGTAGACAGGCATTTCCCAGACACGGCGGCAGCTCGGGGGGAAGACTTCAGTCAACATGTTTCTCTGGTGATTTAAGGAAGTGTGCAGCACCATGTTTTTCTGTGCAGTTTATTTTCCTTGACATGTTTTTTGTTGTTGTTTTTTTTTGCTACATGCCTGATATGTGCTGCTCACATTTTCATCTTCAAAAAAAAAAATCCTTGAATGCTATCGACTGCTGTCTGTGACAAGTCAAGTGTCAATCTTTTCATTGGGATTAAATAAGGACACTTTTGCACGATTATGTGATAGGTGTAGGATAGATCGTGGCCTTAAAAACTGGCGAGAGTAGGTGAGCATATTCCCAGTGCTTTTTTCTTTTTTTTTTCCTTTTTTTTTGTGAAATTAAGTTTAATTTATCTTTGTGCCCGGGTATTGCAAGAACACAATGTCAGGCTGCTGTGTGTGGGCGGATGCTCTTGGCAGACATGAGGGATTACCAAAAACGTATTATTGGTCGTTGTTTTTTTTTTTCGGTCTTCAGGCAGGCAGGCTGACTGTTTCACTCCCACTGCATCTGCATGTGGTTGGTACAGCTGATAGGGAGGGAGCGACGGGGGCAAGGATGAGCCCCGGTGGAGGATGGCAATGCAGGACAGTGGCCGAGACTCAGGCCGAGAGCAGGCACCCCGGTGCTATAACTGTGAACACACTTTCATTACTGCTAAAATCATATTCCGCTGTGAGCTGTCTGCGCAATAAAGTAGTGAGAGATGCTCCTCAACGGTTTCATCATGTCCTAATCTCTGGTCCATACTTGGACCCCATCCCCTCAGCCGAATCCTCCCTCTCCCTGTGAATGGGGAGGGGGCTCCCCATGTCTTTGTCTGTCCTGCAGCGCCATCTTGAGGCACGCAGGAGCAGCACCGTCCAGGAGACATGCCGCTCTGCCCACACACACCCGATCCATCCTGCAGCCATTTAGCAGAGAGCGAAGACAGCCAGCGACATTAATTTGTATGACAATAGATACTTTTTTTCTTTTAGTGGCCTAATTATTGCAATACATACTGTATTTATAATCACCATTCTATTAGTGGCCGTAAATTTACTCTACGGACTTCAAAATGGACAGTTGGCAATTAGCAGGTTGGCATAATGTCGCATTTAGCAGCTTAACATCCAGATTTTCCCTTAGGGAGTTAATAGATAAATGGGCAAGTTGATAGACCAAAAGCAAGAGATAAAACAGTGACTAATTATCACCAGGTGGAGTCAAACTCGCGCCACAACCACCAGAGGTGCCATTTATTTATTCCCTAACTTCACCAAACTTAAGTGCACAGACATGTCAGTGGCAAGTTAACTTGTCTCTACTGCCCCCCAGCGGCGAAAGACATGTGTGAGTTAATGCTGTTTCTCTTCTACAAAAAACTGGTGAGAAGTTCTCAGTCACCTGCTGAGAGTGGAAAAGCAATGATAGGTACAAATGATCAGTTTAAACAGAAGAGTTTAGTATTATGAAGATCTCTCTCTCTCTCTCTCTCTCTCTCTCTCTCTGTCTCTCTGTATATATATTATATATATATATAAATGCTTATATATGTAAGAAAGTATATTAAATTATTAAAGTATAAGAGGTCAAGAAAAGATAACTAAAAATGCAAACGCTTGTCTGATAATTGATAAATTGGTGCCAAAATACATGCCAACTGACACTAATCAAGAGTTTCAGGTCGCCTTGGTGATCCAGACTCTCTCACTTTCACTCAGCTCAAATACACAAACCCTGCAAATCAAAGGCCCTTCTGTTTTGACTGCAACATCAGCATATTCTCTTTTACCCCTGCAGTGACATGCATACCGTTAACACAGTTACAGCTGCAATTAACATCTTTATTCCCGGGAGTCTCACTGTCCGGTGCAGTGTGGGCACAGTGCCCCACTGCGAAATATGAATGAAACTGTGGCACCGACTGTGGTAACCTGCTTTAGTCAAACATTAACTATCCGCAGCTGAGGCAAGTCATTTGCAAGTGACGTTTGAGTTTGCTCCCTTACAAAGGGGAGAGACAGACCTCGAGTGTAACTCTTCCGCCGCAGCCGATGTGATTGACTTTGATTTTGACTGTGTTGCTGCCGCTCGGAGGAGGTGTGAAGAGAGCAATAATCTTCAGAGAGCGCCTGCCTGGGGGTCTGACATGAGAGAGATCCTGTCTTATCTTCCTCTCCTGTAAAAGCAGAGCTTCTTCAGGAGGATGTAATTGTCCTCCCTAATGACTTGCACTTGGGGGGTGAGACAAAGAGAACGCAATAAAGGACTTTAGAGGCCTTTCAGTAAGAATGCTTTGCCTCAAAGTGCTGAGCAAATGAAACTACCCGTTGTTTCCTCTGCTCAGGAGCGAGAGGCCTTGTCGCAGACGCTGAGGTGAATCGGGACCAAAGCAGGCAAACGCAAGAACACCTGCTGGGGCCTAATTGGTCCTTGCTGCAGTTAATGGCTTCCTGTGGCTGTGTGTTTACTTCTCATTTGTTCTGTGTGCGCTGTTTCCCAGCCTCTGGAACAAGGGAGTCTCGCTTTAAATCTCTATTCCCACCAGCCTCTGTCTCTGTCTTCTGACTGTCTGTCTGCCTGCCTGCCTGCCTGCCTGCTTCTCTTTGCCTCTTTTGCTCAGAAGGAAAAGAAGTTTGCATCCAAGCTGCAGCACAGCGTCTTATAGGTGAGGACCCAACCCAGCAGCAGCAGCAGCAGCAGCAGCAGCAGCTTTGCATTACCTGCTATGCACTAGCCGTATCTGTGGATGGACAGGGGTGTCTTTCTTTCATCCCCGATGCCACTCTCATTTGCATTCCGTAATATGATATTAATTGCGCCGTTGCGTCGCCTCGCTCAGATCAGTGACCTCCAGGATCAGTCAGCTCAGTGCTGGAGTCTGAAAACCCATCACAACTTCGTACGCTTTTACAGGTGCATCAAATATATCCAGGAAAAAAGAGTTGCGTGACAGTTTCCCAGAAATACGTTACGGACACGCTGTAGATGTGACTCTGCCTGTATGTGTGTGTGCGCTGTTGTGCGTACATGTGTGTGTGTGTGTGTGTTTGTGTGTCCCCTAAAGATCCCTGCATTGATGCAGACAGAGAGCCTGAGTGACACATTCCTCCCTCCAGGTTCTGATTCAAGAAGATTTGAGTTTGTTTAAATTGTGTTGGGGGTTTTTTCCCCCTCCTTATCCGTCAAGTTCCAACACTTCTTTCTCTTATGTCAGAAAATGAAGAAATGCTTTGCCCAGAGTGCTTTCCAGTTAGGGTCACAACAAAACGATGCGATGGAAGCAATGTGAAATAAAAGCAGCACTGGGAGGACACATATAAGCATTAAAGGCAGATGCAAAGCACAAGTGCCAGCAATAAAAACAGATACAATAGGTCAGGTGATAACAAAAATGAGCAAAGAACAAAATCTGAGTGGTACTTTAAGAAATACCAAACTAACCAATAACATAGCGAACATGACTACAAGCGAACGAGGGGCAACCTCGTTGCTAAAGGCACGAGAAAAAGTATTAGATAGCTTTAAAGTTGTTGTGGGTCAGGACAGGGAAAACATAACTCTTTCGACGTCCTTATAGGATATTTTTTTTATTTCAAACTGCATATTTCATTAAGCAGCTCGATGAAGCTCTTCAGAAAATTCATCACTTTTCCCATATGATCATTATCTGTGCTGCTTTGATCACATAAGACCTGCAGCCTCACAACTTTGAGTGTGTGGAGCTGAAACGTCGCTGACGTGAGGACGCCTGGTTTTGTGTGTTGAAGATTAACGGTGGGCCGGCAGGGAGAGCGCGGACCTCTGGTCTGAGGGTTTCTGCTCTCTGGATGTGTATTTGCGCTGCCTTCATGAGCAAACACGGACTCCCACTGGAGGCTTGTTCAGCATGGGCCCTCCTACAGCAGAGAGCTGATTACTCACGTAGAAGTGAGATGACCAAACACAATCTGACCCCTCCGCTGTGGAAACTCACCTCTTCGGGACGGGCGCCGGGACCCTGACAAACATCATCCGGGGGTAAAATGTCATAATTATGTCCACTACAAAAGAGACGTCGCAATTGGGCTGATGGTGTCACTTCATGCCAGCGCAGCGAGCAGATGCTTGAAATGTTTGGACAGTTTCTCCGCAGCTTGAAGCTTTACGAGCTTCCAGGCAAAGAGCGCTAAAATGTGCCAAAGGTGGCTGAGGCGGCGTCCCACCGAGTTTGAGCTGCATTGTGGTTCCACTCAAAGATCCCGAAGGTGGACAAGTAATATCCAATATATGATTGGTGCTCCATTGAAGATGCAAGCACAGATGGTTGCTTTGGAAAAGTTTAGCTTTATGAATAAGATTTCACGGATTTGCACATTATGATTTTAGATGTGGATTGGATGTGGATGTGGATGTGGATGTGGATTGGATATATATTTTTAATATATATTTTTTTTATATTTAAAGCACTTGTTTATTGCCTCATGATACTTCCTCATTTTAAGATGGGTGTGTATTGATTTTTATGTATATTAGTAATAATTTTCATTGACATTTTAACCTTAACTTTATATTCACATTTTTAAAATCTTCTTCAGAAGTTAACCAGCTTATGCAATATCCACTGTAGTTTGTTTTTTTTTAGATAAAAGTGAGTGAGGCTATGGAGGATAGGGATAATTTTAACATAAATCCCACTGCCCTGGGCTGCTGGCCTGTCTCCCTGTCTCCCTGTATTTTATTTGGATTTTTTTTTTTGTTTTGTTTTTGGTGTTCATATAAATTTTACTTCAAACATTATATTGTTTTCATTGTTTTAGAGTCTTTTATATCACTGTGGTTTTATCAAGGGACTTTCAAATATTTTTTGTACACATCATCCCTGTGTGCCCGTGCCCTGGGAGCAAACCTAAGATTTTGTATAAAGGCAGTCATCATCCATTTTGAGCCTGTTTCCCCACCTCCACAGTGTCGTCATGGTCCTCTCTGTTTACATACTGTGAATGTACGACAGGATAGTGTCAGCCTTCTTGGTAATTAGCCCCAAACTCCACGTAGTAGGAGCATGCGTGATGTCGGTAAGAGGCTGCCACTGTGAGCCGCCCTCTGGCCTGGCGACATGAGGAGCTTGCTAAGAAGGCGAGCGTGGAGCTTACAGGTTTTCCACCAGTGTGAAATCTCACCGCTCCACAGACAAACACGGCGAGACAGCGGCCATGGCGGCCCCGCCTCAGCCGGGCCAGGGCCGCATTCCCCACGTCCATGAGAAATGCCCGAAATAAGAGCATTAAAGCTCGAGCCAAAAATATGGAGCCAGTATAGTTTTTGGTTGTATTTTAATGTAATCAGCCATTTCCTCCAATCTGCTTTGTCGTGTGCCTGTTTATATGTTTGTGCTCGGTTGCTCCGATTCGTTGGACAGTGGAGGCAGTGATTCACTGTCTTTGTGGCCATCCGGTCATGATCTCCTCAACATGTTGAATTTCACAAGTGTCCATTACAGCTCAACAAAATTGGAATGACCCAAAAATACCACGTGTATTACTGTAGTAGAAAGTGGAAAATGTGTGAGACTGGGTTGTTCTTGTTGCCTCTTATCTGGAAGGATCCTACATTCTTCAACCAGAGAGTTTTTCATTCTTAGCTCCCACTGTATCCTCTGTCAGCGTGTCTGCATTAACATTGTGCATATACGAGCGTACAGGTTCACATCCTCTGTCCTGTGCGGCTCGCCGGGGTTTGTGTAGATCTGTTACCTGCTGCACTGTCCTGCGAGTAAACGCCGCTTTGCACGGGACTCCTCCAAGGAGCCAGTTTGCACCCAGCAGACAAAGTGTGTTGTCACCCGAGTGCGCAGTGTTATCGGGTGTGAGTTGCCCCACGCTATGGCTGCTCTTGAGAAGTAGCACGCCGTTAGGAATATATTAACAAGTCGACATTTTGTGCGCAGGTCACACATCACAGCAGCAAGCCAGTTGACCAGCCACTGGGGAGCTGTTAATATGTTCTAAAAGGGTTGGTATAGTCATTATCCACTAAGTAAGAGTTCCTCATTTTAAATGTGTGTGTGTGTGTGTGTGTCTTTTTCTTTTTCTATGTGAAAGCACACATATATATGTGTGTGTGTGTGTGTGTGTGTGTGTGTGTGTGTGTGTGTGTGTGTGTGTGTGTGTGTGTTCAGGTTTCACACCAAACATAAAACAAATCGCTGTATATATATATATATATTTTATCCGTCTTCAAAACAAATGCACCATGCTTGTTATTT
>CAAKHG010050384.1:8969-19103 GCA_901007715.1 Dactylopterus volitans
TGCGAGCGCCGACGTGCATCGGGATTGCATGTAGACCCTCGCAAGCTTCTGATGTCGAACCCCCGAAATAAACACTTCTCTCCGCTAACGATGTGCGGCGCCGCCGCCGTTCAGGTTTGTCCGCCATCGACACGCGTGAGAGGTTATGCTGCGTTCAAGTGCTCCTCGTAATTTTGACATGTGCGACCAAACCGCGGTTCGAGATGAGAAAACGAGTCACGAAACCAAACTCCTCTGAAGCGCCGTTTAGCGGTTCGGTTCAAAACCGTTACACCCCTACTTATCTGACTTTTTTTTCTTACGGCGATGAAGATGAATACCAGCGCCGCGGTAAGACATCTCTTCGGTGTCTTACTTTGCGAGGATGCCACCGCCGCGGAAAATGTCGCCCCAGACGAGTAATGGCTTTAATGATGACAGGAGTTCTTTGGCGTGCGAAAATTGCGATGTTATAAAAAAAAATAAATAAATAAAAAAAATGTAGCCTTTGAAGCCTTTGAGCCACTCGGCGTTGTCAATTAATTAAGAGGAGAGGCCGGGGCTTTCAAAACAGGCTCCTCTGAAGCCAACCGGAGGGAAAGAACATGAAAGGTTGGGCGAGATCCAGGGCTGAAAGGCTCCGCTGTCGCACAATGACTGCTGTTTGCTAAAAAAAAAAAAAAACTTATTTTTTTGTTAGAAAAGGTGGACAAAATCAGAAGTGCAAGATAAGAGGAAAGGAAAAACATCGGTCCGAAGCTTCTTGAGTGACACAAAGTTACCAGGTAAATAAGGTAGAAGACTCTCACGAGTAAAGTTGCTCTTTCAGAGGCTTTTCCCTCGTTTTTAAGGGTTTCCTGAGTGGACTTTTTCCCCCTCACTCGAATCGAGGCTTCCGAGTGTCGCACCGCATGGACGTCCCCAGAAGGTGGGGAACTTGCGTGGAGGCTGCCGCCGTCAGCGTGTGAGCGGGAATGAGCCGATAATGATGCAATTCTTGCCTCTCCTGTTGTTTGGTGCAAAGAAGTCAAATTAGTATCAGAATCTCATCTTTTGTGGATAGAATCGATGTTGAGTAGCTGGGGGTTGGTAGAGCGGCCATCCACTAATCGGAGGGTTACCGGTTCGACCCCCGGCTCCTGCCGAGACCGTTTTGAAGGGCCCTTGAAGAAGATATTGAACGCCTAATTGCCTCTGGTGAGCAGGCGGGCACCCTGCACCATCGGAGTATGAATGCGGAGGATGCAGATGTAACGATCAATAAGCTGCAACTCGCAAAGGCGCCTGCTGAATGAATTCAGGCGGCTGCAGAACCAAATATCCCCTCCAAAGCTCGTTTTGGTCCAAGCTCTCCATGAAGTCCAAGCGTGCTATTAAAGCCCGAGAGCCAAAACAAAAGCCGACCCCCACTATTTGAAAGTTATTCGCCTTCGACAGCGTGATGTGATACAACCGGAAAACGACTTGACCAAACAATTCCGTTTATGATGTATCAGCACCGTGGTTGAGGTCCAGTTAAGCTTGGTTAGGTTTAAGGGGAAAGATCGGGTCCGGGTTAAGATTCAGGAATTCATAACGGTTGGCCAAACGTGTTATTATGGTTACAAAAATAAATGCCGCTAAACGTCACCCCTGACCTTGATGACGAAGCTTTTTGCAAACATCCCGACTTCGGGTCCCGCTCTGGTCAAGGGCTCCTCTGTTAAAGGACCTTTTTCCTCCCGTGTTCCCCACTGCTTCCTCGAGGGGGAGCCGTGTGGTGAGTGTCTGTAAACGCCGTCTAAATCTGATGTCAGTGAAAACGGAGATAACGTCTGTCATGATTTAGTGCGAGGCAAATAAAACTGAGCTGAAGAGCAGCTGCAGTTTAATGCTTTTTATGGGGGGGGGGGTTGCGTTTATCATATTCAGGAGCAGTTTGTTGAATGTTGAATTTCAATTGAAACATATTTTAATTGATTGTTATCACTGCTGTAATTTGTGATGCTGTTTCACTGCATTGGGTTAGACCGAGAGGTGTCCCTAATATTTTGGCCACCCTAATGCATATGAGTGGGATGGCCAAAATATTAGGGACACCTCTCGGCACAACTCAGTTTACGGTTCAGATTCAGAAGACTTTATCGTCTGCCGTGACAGAAAACCTTCAGGTCGCATTTTTGGGGAACGCGCCCTCCGCCAGGCCTCATTTTGCCATCGAAACATCTATGGAACCAGACTAGAACTCGCCTCGGCCACGACCAGCCATCCGATAATCGACTGCATGTGTAATGAGTTTCTGCATGGGCTTCAGTTTTGAGAAGCTCGGTCCACATATGGATGGTCTCACCCCCTAGACCTGCCTGGCAAGTGGTTTCTTTTGACCCTAACGATTCTGGAATCAAGGTGTCCCTAATGTTTTGGGCATCCCACTGACAAAAGGTTGCAGTTTTTTCTGTGGTAAAATGCAGCGGTTTAAGTTTTAATGGCAGATCGGTATATAAATGTCGCACATGCAACCATTTTAAAACTTTTCCTGTGTCACGTGACCTGAGAGGCCGTTCTTTGTGGGACTGCATTCTGCAGCTCAAACAGCATTAGTTTCCTTATTTTCTGACAAAATGCTTCTTTTTGAAACACAACAAATGTCTCGGCTCCTGCTGGCGAGCACGTTTCTTTTGCGGCGTCTTCAAGTTGTCGCGCCGGGGTAGATCAGAAAGGAAAGAAGGAAGAAGAAACGACATCAGCGTCTTCAAGGCGCGAGGAGGAGAGGACGGAATGAAAGGATATCTGGTGGATTACGGCGGCGCGTCCCTTAAACGCAACACCGCAAAGAACGTGACTTGACTGGCAGAAAGCGGATGAGAAGCGGCAGAGGAGGAGGAGGGGGGGGCGGCGGCGGCGGCGGGAACAAGAGAGCGTCGCCGCGATCAGACACATATCTAACCTCGCGCTCACACTCTCCACGTATCGTCGGGTTCGTTCTTCTGTGGGCTCTGGCATGCCAAACAAGTGCTTTGTCATTGAGTGGGAGGAAGTAGGTACAAAAGAAAAAAAAAAAAAAAGAAAAAAAAATCCTTTCACATTTCAGCGGCGGTGAAATATGCGGCACGTTCTCATCCCGGCTTGTCAAACGGAGTCAGCGTCAACGTGAGGCTCTTTCGCTGGGTCTGCAGGGATCCTGCTCGTTTAAATGCGGCTTTTAGAACTTTTTGAGTTTTATCTGACAAGAAAAGTAACCTCATCAATTCCAGGTGCTACCATTTCATTTAAACGGGGACGATACAGTTTTAACGTAGTTCCCATTCAAAGGATGCAACTGGCGCGCCCATACAGAGACATTACAGTCAACGCCAACGTGAGAGAACGTGAACGACACAAAAAAAAAAAAGGGAATTGATCGACATACCCAAAGCCGCACGGCACAATAATAGACATGCACGCAATCGGAAATAAACACGTTCCACAAAACCAGCGCTACGCGTCAAACACGACACCCTGCAGGTCAAATACCACCTGCGCTGAGACACGAGGAGTCAGTGGTACAGCTTGGCTGGGATAACGTCTGTTTGGAAAGTTGCTCGGAAGGTTTTCGAGGGACCGAGCAAGCTAACAACAAGTAGCACACCTCGCTAACAAGCGCGGTGCTTTTATTTTGACAGTGTGTACAGCATGAATTGAGTGTCGGATGCTGGAATGGCGTGACGAAAGCCCGGTTTCCACCAAGCAGTTTGGTTCGGTATGGTACGCATCTTATTCGGCGTCTCGATTGACAAAAGTTGTGGATGTTACCAAAGAAACCGTACCACAGCGTCCTGATTCTGGTGACCAATCTGCTGGGGTACCAAGCACACTGTCCCCGTGGCCTAAAGGGTGGAACTAGACACACTGCAGTCGCGGATTGGTCACACAGATCGAGGGGGGGAGATGGAGCGGGGGCAGGACGGAGCAGCGAGGAACCAGAAGGTTCTCCAGCTGGTCCCTCAGAGAGGCTGTGGAAAAAAAACAAAAAAAAACACAAACCAAAGCTGTGACATGACAGATGCATGTAATGATTGCATGGTTAGGATTACCCACTGCTACATTTTATTATGGTCATGTATAACTGCATAAGCAGTGCATGGAAGGAGGTATTTGCTTTTTTACATTTGTCAAAATAAAGTTATGTTAAGAAAAAAAAGAAAGAAAAAAAAGAGAGGCTGCGGAGGCAGCAGTCGAGTAATGAAGGACTAGGGCTGCAAAGGGGTGGAAATTTCCAGAAACTTTCCATGGGAAGTTAAGCTGGGGAATTTTGGAAATATTCCAGATTGGAAACTATAGCTATATACAGTATAGCTATAATAAGCTAACCTCTTAAATGGTCAATGAAATGGAAAAATATCTTATATTCACCACCTAACTTACCAGCTAGCTAGCTACTGTATGAATAGATTTTTATTCAATTTTTGCAAGTTAAACAGTAATACCATTATAGATCAAATATATTTACCCCATAATAATGTTATAAAAAACTTCCATGACTTTCTATAATGGGCAGGCTCAACTGTGTGGCTTCACTAGTCTTGTGCTTTGGGCTCAAGTGTGGCCTCCAGGGTTTAAGCAGTCATCTGTGCATGTGATGGAGGCGTGCACAGTGCACGCAGGGGGCGTGGCCTCAATAGCCCTGCAGTCAGCAGTGAGGACACGCCGATGCACCAAGCGAACGTCTCATCTATACGTACGTCTTCTCAGAATGAAGGTTTCACACCGCTGATTTTAGAAAATATACCCCAGAATTAGCGTTCTCTCTGGCTCTAATGTCCCTTTCTTCCGTTCTCTTCACCCACATCCACATCCTGCGACTCTACAGCCACTCTTGCATGACCCTTTCAGGTTTTAGCTCTTGCTGTATCCGCCAAATTCCCTTTTCTAGCACAGCACATTTGCAGAGGGGACCTTGATTCCGAGTAGACAATAGCAGGCTTTGTATTTCTAGCTGGTGACTGACTGCTTGCTGGAACAACAACTGACACCGGCCGATTTTTATCATTTGTAGCAGTCAAATGAATGAAACTGATGCTGGCTCCATGAGCACGCAGGCTTTTTTACCATTATAATTTTTTTATTTTTATTTTTTAATGTCTCTTGGTGAATTTCAAATTCGAAAAAACGGGGGTGTCAAACGTGCAAGGCTACATCCGCAACGTCAGAAACGTCCGAGCCAACGGTTTGGTGTTTTCATCAGCCAGCGGACACTGAAAAAGGGCCGCTGCTTGTCTTGTTTTGCCGCGTATGTTCATATATTCTATATTTTGAAGTGCCTGAACTTGCACACAGCAAGGGGTATGCTCTCTTAATCTGTACCAAACAAACTTTTATAAACAAGTTATTTGACGCGTGCGTTTGCGATGACCGCGCTAACCACGATTGCTAACCCCTCCGGTGTACACCCATCAGCTACAGGATTAAGGGCCACGGACAAATGAAAGCGGATAGCACTGATTATCTGGTTACCGTGGCGACAGTCAGCGGGTGGGATGTATTAGGCAGCAAATGGACATTTTGTCCTCAAAGTTGATGCGTTGGAAGCAGGAAAAATGGATCTGACGGACCGTGTTTTACGAAAGCTGTTAGCTACATTTGACTAGATCGCGTAGTTGATCACTTTGGAAGAAACCAAAAAACAAACCACTTGAATAATGAGTCCATTTTTTTTTTGTTTGTTTCTCCAGTTCTTCCAGCGGTGGCCAGGGGGCTGGAAGAATTTCATTTCTGCATTTAAGAGCAGGCTTAAAACTTTCCTCTCTGACAAAGCCTACACTTCAGGCTCAGGCTCGCCTTGGACCAGCCCCGAGTCATGCTGCTATCGGTCTACGCGGCCGGGGGACCATGATGCACTGGGCCCCTCTCTTATTCCCCCTCTCCTTTCGCATCCTCTGCCTCTCCATCCGTTCATGCATGTCACTAACTTGACTTCTTCCCCTGCGTTGTCGTCTTGTCTCGCGGGGACCTTTATGACCATCGGGGACCTCCGCCACTGTTACTTATTATCATTATATTCCTTTAGTTGATGTGTCTGTGCGTTTCCCACCCAACTGCCTCCAGCTAGGCTCTGTTCAAGGTTCCTGCCCGTTAAAGGGGAGTTTTTCCTTGCCGCCGTCGCCAAGCGCTCATGGGAGAATTGTTGGGTCTCTGTAAATTTAGAGAGTTTGGTCTTCTCCTGCTGCACGTGGAAGGAGTCATGAGATTAATCATCGTGGGGATTTGGAGCCACACAAATAAGACTGACTTGACCTCGAAATTTTAACGGCAGTTCGTTTTGTGCTGAGTCGCAAAGCGGCACGCGGGCGGTCGGAATGGAGTCGAGACCACGCCTCAGAACTTCGAGTGAGTGCGAGGCCTCTGTCGCGCATCGCAGTTGAGATGTTTGGCAAAAAAAATATTGAGGTGTGAAATTTGGTCCGTAAGCTGCAGCCCCAGCACACATACACAAACACACACATACACACACGTCTAGCGATTTCAAAGTCCTCCATGAGCGGCATCAAACTGCATGCTTGATTCCAGTCAGCGACTATTACCGGATCAAAGTCACTGCGCTGCCGGAGCAGACGAGCAGATTTGGCGTATCAGCCGAGCCCAGACTGGTGGGCAGACGCGGCGACGGAAAATGAAAGTTAAAGGGGTGAGTGTTTGGAAGGTGGGCCGGTCACGCGCACACACGCGCGCGCGCACACACACACACACACACACACACACACACACACACACACACAGCTCTCTGTCTGCGTTGCCATGGTATCCAGTGACCGAGGAGCGGAGCCCCTCGTGTGCTGCTCTGCGGCGGCGGCATTCGTCTGCGCGGTGACATCTGTCAGGGTGCCGATGTGCCGCTGCTCAAATGCAGACATCAGCAGATATTGTTTGTGCCGCTCCGAGATGGAAAGGCTTTTTTTTATAAATAAAAATCCACAAAAGAACCCACGTCAAGTTTCGACTCCGATTCGTATTCTTGCGTCGACGAGAATCCAAATCGAGGCAAAGGTATCGGAGAACGCGGGGGCAAGCGCGGGTTTCGGCGAAGTAACTTGGAGCTGATTGTTCCACACGTCAGGGCGAACTCGAAGGACCCGAAAGACGTCAGGCGACCCGAAAGGCCGTGATGATTGGCCTCCTTTGTCCTTTAGATGGACCTATGCGGTTTATAAACGCAGCTTCAGTCAGCTTCATCCCACAAAACGGCTGCTCCCGGTCGTTTCCACGCTTCACTAAAAGTCCGCAGGGCTGATCAGATCTGAGAATCTTTCTGGATTAAAGGTCTGCCGAGGCCCCGTGTTGTATCCTCAGTTTACACATTTTAAAAAACTGACTGATGAAAATGAAGCCTTGGTGAAGGTTCAGTGAGGCTGCGTTCACAGCGCAGGCAAATGTTGCATAATTATGACCTTTTTTTGCGCATCTCATCTCATGGTCTTCCGCTTATTCCAGTTCCGGGCCGCGGTCGTGCCGGAGCCGATGCGGGCTGACGAGGGGCGAGCGGCAGGGTACACCCTGCTCGAGTCGACGGCTCGTCATCGCAGGGCCACATGAAGGACAGACGACCGCTCACACTCACACACACACCTACGGGCAATTTAGAGGAGCCAATTAACCTCAGCATGCTTTTGGAAGGTGGGAGGAAGCTGGAGTACCCAGAGAGAACCCACACAGAAAGATCCACATAGAAAGATCCCAGGCCGGGAAGCCAACCTGCCACCTTCTTGCTATGAGGCAACAGTGCGAACCACCGCACCACCGCGTCGCCCCTTTCCTGCGCATATGTGGCTCATATCTGACTTTTTTTTATGACAGCCTGACCAGCACCAATCGGAACCCAGGCCGCTCTCATATGCGCCTCTAAATTGGATGTTGATGTTTTTTTTCAAAGCGACCGAGTCTGCATTTCATCCGACTTTTCACGCCATTGAGGTGAGACAGGCCTCACGATTGCGCGCCGGAGGAGGCGGGGCCACGCGGCCAGATGGCCTCCACCTCCCTTCATCGCTCATCGGTCATAATTTTGTCGGCTCGGATCGCTCAGCAGCTTCAAAACTGATACACGCACGCCGACGTGTGCGGCATCCATATTTAGTTCCGTACAAGTGACGTCAAGTCTTCTTCTTCTTCCTCGTCTGCACATGCGGGTCACTTCAGGGCCCCACAATGTTCACGTGGAAGTCTGATGGCGCTCGCCTTTAAATCATAATCATAATCTCAGTAAAACATCGGAACTGAGCGTTAAAACCTGCAGTGTGAACATGGCCTTAGGCTCCTCCCCTCCACCTGCGCTTGGGATTTCGGCTTCACCCGGCACTCTGATCCCGTCACTTCCGTTTTACCACGCTGTCGGGTCTTTCCAAGCGCGACTCCAACATCGCTACGTCCGCGAGCCGGGAGCCAATCAGCTTCCGGTTGCCATTTTTTTTTAGCATATCAGCGTCTCGGCTGTTCTTCTTCCGTGGGATCTTTGATTGATTAGCCTGCCTCAACCCCCATCTCCACCTCCTGCTCCAGTGATTCTTCAGGTTCCTTCCTCCACCTCTGCTCCACCACCATCAGCTCCAGCGCCCCCTGTGTGGGGGGAGGCGGGGTTTACCCTATCATGTGCTCTGATGAGTCTCCTGACTCCATGATGGGGTCTAATCACCAATCACCCAACTGTCCCAACTGAAATTTGGCAATCGCACTTGACTGATGGAATTCATAATTTCCTTGTTTATTAGTTTGCTGTCAGTGTGATTACAGCAATACGCTGACCTTTTCTAGCAGTTGGGATCTGGGGATGCTCGGAGGTCCAGTGTTGCCAAATGTAATTAGAAGACAAAAATCATGTTTAAAAATGTTTTACTTCCCCTTACGAGCTTTTTACGGAGCCGCATCTGGTCTTCAGCGGGAGGTCGACGCAAGGAGGACGGAAGTTTCTTTGATTTCTGAATTTTCCAAGGTCGAACCTGAACCTCCCGACGCAAAACATCTCACCCCCTCCCCCCCCCAAGAGGCAAGACACTCCCAGCCGCACAGGAGTGAAAAATAATGAATACACGATGATGCGTTAACATCAATAAAAGCAAACATTTACATTCAAGTCGCAGAAGCCCTCCGGCAGCAGTCATAATCACAAGCGGAGATAAGGAGGAAATAATTCTACGCTCTTTTAGGAGGACGTATAGAGGGAGTTGGCAGGTGGGGCGAGGCGTTCAGGTGCGTGGATGATCCACTGCCTTTTAAACTACAACCTACGATTATGAAACTACGACCGTCATTTTTCTGTGGCTTATTTTTCTGAGGGCACAAGAAAATCCAGCCGGAACCGGAGAATATGGAGAAACATGTTCTTGCACAGGTGTAAAGTCGAGACCGCCGTCTCTCTCACTGCCCGCGCCATCGTCTCACGGGCGCCGGGGGACTTGGTTTGGCTTCTGCAGTCGCGATAGAATATCGGCCCGTTTGCCAACTGCTTGTGTTCTTACGCAAGTAACACCTGAACAAATCTTAAGCCGGAGTCGCAGGAAGGCCGCCTGCCTGACTCATCTGCTGTCACCACTCCCTCAGAACACCGAATCGTTGTGGTGAAGAAGCTGACGGCCGATTGGTGTGTTATTGATTTAATCTCAGAATAATAGGTCCCGATTGGCTGGTCAAACGTGCACATCTAATAAGAACCTTGATTTTAGCCTTCAGTCGAACAAGGTTGGTGTAACCGGTGGACTCTAGTGCTGTTGGCGTTGTTGGCATTGTGGTGTTGTTGGCGTTGTTGTTCTTGTTGTTGGTGGGGTCGTTGGTGTTGTTGGCGTCGTTGGTGTTAGTGTTGTCAGCGCTGTTGGTGTTGTCGGAGTTGTTGCGCTGTTGGCGTTGTTGGTGTTGTCATTGTTGCCGTTGTTGGCGGTGTGGGTGTTGTTGCCACCAATGGTGTTGTTGGTGTTGTCGATTTTGTAGGTGTTGTTGGTGTTGTCGTCGTTGTCGTTGTGGTGTTGTCGGCATTGTTGGTGTTTATGTTGTTGGCGGTGTGGGTGTTGTTGCCACCAACGGTGTTATTGGTGTTGTTGATTTTGTAGGTATTGTTGGTCTTGTCGTTGTCGTTGTCGTCGTTGCGTCCTCGTTGTTGGTGTTGTTGATGTTGTTGATGTTGTTGGTGTTGATGTTGTCGGCGTTGTCGGT
>CAAKHG010050387.1:7765-17767 GCA_901007715.1 Dactylopterus volitans
CATTTTCTTTCCCCCCCTTTTTTTTTTTTTTTTTGCAATGTTGTGATATTGTTGTCCTTGAATGTAGCTATGTGCTACACTTTGGGGTAGGAACGAGGAACAGCAGCACCATGACAAATCTGCCTGTTTAGAAGGAATTGATGAAACTACAAGTCAGTCAACATTTTGTGTGTAATATGTATTTTGTGAGTCATAATCTTGAAATTGAAATCTATCAAAACATTAGAAATAATCATGGCAGTGACTGGCAGGTGGATGCTGTTCCAGTTCTCTGTCACATGAGTTTGTTTCCTGGTAGATGTACTTATCAATATAATAAGAAGTAGATGGGGTGAGTGTCGGTGACCTCTAAGCATTTGACAAAGTAAGATTTTACAGTAATTTCACTATATCTGATAACCTGCATTAACTATTTTTGGAACAACGGACAAACATAGTGAAGTCATGGCATAAACTAACAGTATTATCACCTTTAAGTTTAAAAATTTGAACTTGTTAACAAATATTTTCTTCTTTAGAAATCCAGCTGTTGACGTTATCATTCATTTGGTGTTGTGTTTGGAGTTGTGTTACTGTGTACCAGGGAAAAAGTTAGTCTAATAGTCCTAATCAACTTGGTCTCTAGCAACTCCTGAGGAAATTATCTCTTCAGCTCTCTTTAGCTGCTAAATGCTCCTCTCTGTTCACCTGCTGATTGCTTACTTATCTATTTTTATTACATATTCCTGTTGAACATGCAGAGTACATTAGATTTTATGAGATTTTATTTGCCCATTGGGGCTGTAAACAGCTTGATAAGAGCAGTACTAATAACTCAAAACAGTAAAGTTGCATCCAGACAGCTGAAACCTATTATGAAGCTTCATAAAGCTGAGGGGAGCTGCAGTGTCAGGTGATAATTCTTTGCACCCGGTCATTTGATATTTTGGTTTACCAGGAAAATATTTATATGATTATAATCAATAATTGCCTGTACTTGTATGTGAAAGGAGCCCCTTGAGGGACAAGTCCTCAAATCAAGGCTCTAGGTAGCACATTAGTGTGACATTGAGTTGCAGAAAGAGATCCGTCTGTTTCAGGTTCCAGCTGCAGCAGATGGCTGTCCTCATGACGAAAGTTGTGATAATACTACACTGCTCTGCTTGCTCTTCACCAAACATCAGCTATCTGGGCAAAATTTGAGAATAACTCCTGATGAGTGTTTATCAATTAAAGGGACAGATATTTTATTCAAGACCAAAAAATGACCTAAACTTCATTCATTCATTGGGCAGATAGAAACACAATTTCAAATGAATGCTAATGCTGCTCCACATCTACAGGACCTGTGAATCGACAACTGTTTGCTAACGTGTGTACCGTATCAGCTCATATGCAACTGTGCCACTTTTTCAGCATTTAGAAGTTGCATCTGCTGCCCACACAGAATCAAACAGTTGTTTCACTGTTTCAAAACTGTGTGTACATAGGAACATGCAGAAAAATGTCATGAGGGAATGTGAACACACCAGCAACTCAGGCAAACAAAGATTTGTTACAGTAAGAAACTTCCTGATGATGCACTGGATGAGAATGATAAAGCAGAACAGCAATGTTGGAGAGCATACATTACCTGCCAACATGACTGACTCCAAATTAAAAGGTAGAACTTACTGAAAATAGCAGAAAATCAGACACAGCACAGGACTTATTCCTCTCTGACTCACTGCAACTTAGTGGTGGAGGACTCTGTACTGCCACTTGTGGCTTAAGGATCATTCTCCTGATTGCAGTAATATACCCGTTTATCTTTAATGTGTTTCAAAATTTTAATGTTTCATCTGTGTGTTTTTTTTTGTTTTTTTTTGTTTTTTTTATGAATGAGAAACTTGAATGTTCCCTCTCATAGCCATCCAGAGTTGTCACTGTTTATGGGGTGCTACAGTCATAGATCAGAGCAGGGCACTTTTAAAGCCATTTTTGAATCAAGCAGCCTGTGAGTGTTGTTTGATTCCAGTCTTAGGTGCAGCATTCGTTTCAGTTTAATTTAATGTGTTGATTCACAATTATTGGCGACTTAAAAAAAAAAAGGAAACACATATTCCTAAACTGAAAAGTGATCTGTTGAAAAAGTTCAGTGTCATCTCCCTACCTCTTCTTTGTTCATTAGCAGACATACCTGCCACCTTACAGATAATATACATTCTGTTACTTGAGGTACTCAAGTTTCTGTCACAGATGGGCGTTCATTCTTTCCAAAACTGTCTAACATCTGTGTCTGGAGAACAGTTTGAGCCTCAGTCTTTACATCAAGAGTCTCATTCCATCATGTCATTTGTGTGTCGTGATTGTTTTGGTGATCCAGTACAAGTGGTTTGGGCAGAACCACTACCATCACCGATCTGCTTTCTGCTTACTCCTGTCGGTGTTTCCTGTACCTCCTCAGCCGATAGTTGACCTAAGTCCGATAAGACGCTCAGCATCATCACTGACACCACAGCAGCATCAGGAGGTTGGGTTGAGGGACTATAATCTGGAGCGGCTTGGTCTGGCTCAGTCTTCCAAGGGGCCAGGACAGTTCCAGGGTCAGGACAGAGCTTACCACCATCACCACCACCACCGCTGCCATCGACGTAGGGACAAGGACAAGGACAAAAAGCAGAAGCCTCTGGATAGAGCTGCATCGGAGCAGCCATCCAGCATCGGTGAGACAAAACTATTATAGCATTCATTTATCGATGCTTGACATTAGTAAAGAACAAAAAATCAGTACTAGCGCTGCATGAAAAATCTCAGCCTCCTCATTCATTTCAATGCAAATGAGTGTTTACACAGAGAATTGCAAAAAATGCAGCAGCATTAGACAAAAGAGTTGAAATTGTCACAACTTGAAGTGATTTCATTAAGACTGCTCTATTTGTGCACTGAATATATAGATAAGCACATAATTGTGGTAATATTCCCTTACGTGTATGTTTAAATCGTGCTTTTAGTCTGAAAACTTGGCATATGAGGAATCCCACCTCTGCTGACAATGATTCTGAGTATTGTTATTATGAGATCAAAATCTTTTCAGGGGCTTGGTAGATTTTACAGTTTTTGATTATAAATTTTGCTGAAATACTAAGCTTGCTGTGTCTGTCTGCAGATAACTGTAGGTGAGGGAAAAGACTTTCTGACCAGAAGTGTCCTGATTTCTGCTTATCTGACAAGTGCTGACCAATGACATTTGAGTGACCTTTGGTTGCATGCAGATGAAAAAAAGTAAAAGAGACTGAATGTATCGATGTATCGGCTGAAATTAGATTTCAGAGTCCCTTGGATATCATCTGACAATGATTCACCTTTTTTTGTTTAACCTTTATTCATATGCGTTTAGAAAAAAAAATCATTCATAGACATCATTCAAGTCCAAATGGGTTCTAATGTGTCAAGTTGCTAGTCAGACTGAAAAAGTATAACAGCTGAACAGGAGATGAAATCTTAGCTCAGATATCTAAAGGTACATATTCAGATATTCATTCATATGCTCTAACCCAGCAACATTAAAAGCATACAGTAAGGTAAACTCAAACTTTCATGTAGAGCTAGAGAAAGCAGGCAAGGATCACCTTGTAGATCACTTAGAAGTTTTAACTTAGCTGCAGAAATTCTTGACAGGATTAAATTCCATGATCGGGTTATGCAGGTAATGTGGTTTGTGCTGTGCTTTTACCAGGTATTCAAATCACATGCCATGCTTTCCGTCTGATAAGCACGGGGCTACAAATACTCCTGAACAAAATCTGCTTTGCTGGGGATTTTTTTTTTTTTGCTCTCTATCAGTTGCTCCCTTTGTTCCTTTTAAAAGCATTAGTCAGAATAAATGTGTTAGAAGCAGATCAGGCACTCCTGATGGTGCTGGAATGTCTAATCTGTCCACAGACTGAAAAAAGTGGATTACAGTTTGTCATTGATGGAAAACATACACTAATTAATCAAGAATTATTCTAATTTATATGAACCCTATTCATTCTGATTTGAATTTTCTCATACAGAAAAAGGTACACATACGTTCTTGACCAGTGGATCCTCGTCCTGTTTTAACAAGCTGGACACACAGTCAGCTGTCTTCAACTGTTTCACATCCCCCATTCAGACAGAACTGTGGGGTCGATAAGATCATCCGCTCCTCAAATGGATGAAAAATACGCAAGGATGCCAGAGTACATCACTTGCTGCAACATGATTTTCAGAACTGTGTCTGGAAACTAATTTTGTTCAAAATAAAATTGAAAGTAGCACATCTTTGCAGCATTGCAAACTGTTTAGAGCAAAAAGTTTCAAACTCATCAAAGTGACACCAATTTTAATAATTTTGTGCAGTACAAAGACTCTGTTGGCCATTGGGGACAGTCTAGTCGACCAATTAGAGGATGAGCGCTTATGGCAGGGTGTTTTCTGTTTAAACACTGGAGGGCAGCATCTCGGCATTATTGCTGGGATAAATGGTGACAGTGGGGAGATCCTGCACAGGGATTTATGGGAAGTTCATGGTGAGACAGCAGAACATACATCCTTTTCTGCATCTATTAAACAGAGACAGTATAAGACAGAGATTATTGATCACTCCTCAAAGCTGGTCCTTAATTTTAGAGGCAGATTTGATGCATTTGAATGATGAAGAGCCTTTTATGTCTCTGTCATCGCAGTTTTTAAATCTGATAGCTGGGATTATTTAAATTTTGAAGACAGAGATCTACTACAGAGCTTTACTTTATGCCTCATGCCCAATGTATAGAAAACACACACACTGAAGTCATTTGCCTTTTGATTAGTGGTGTGATGACACAATAATATGGCATAGTATTTCAGAATATGATGATACAGATATTGCTCTCACTGTCATCCATATTTGATCAGTTCATTTAATGCAATGGTTCATTTCAAAATGTTCTATACATTTGCATTCATAAGATATAAATGTTAGTTAGATATAGATGTTTTTTTTCATTTATAAGTCTCTTGACTTATGTGAAAAGCTGATTGGTGACTCGTCATATTTGTATTAAAGAAATAATTCAGTTATTACAGTATCAATTATAATATCAAGTTTTCTGTAGTTGGAAAGCACCTTGTGAGGCAACAGCTATAAAACAGCTTAGCTTTGCAATAAGTCTGGATTACAAATAGCCCTATGTTGAAAATGTAATAACACAATATTTAAAAAAAAAAAGATTTTTAAAAAGGCAGCTGAATTTTACCTCACCGGAGAGACACAGTCTTTATTCATTAACGTTGCGATGTGCAGTTGCAATCCACAATGTTCTCTAATGTCACTTTATGTATGATGAAGAGAAGAACAGCTGCATAGTTTAGCGTTTAATGCAGTGGTTCAGCATGACAGTGTGCTGTTCCTCCCTCATGTGATGCTGATGTACTCCAGGTTCATTCACTGGCCCTTCGACTGAAGGTTTGTCTCGAGAGAGAGCAAGAGAGCGTGACCGCAGCCGACCTCATGAGAGGAGACACCACTCCTCAGCAGGAGAGAAGCAGCGATACTACTCCTGTGAGCGTTATGCCAGCAGGGAACAGTGCCATGCCAAGTCAGCGGGTCCAAGTCGATCCACATCTCCGGGAGAGGGACAGGATGCCAGTTTCCTCAAACAAGTCAGTGGCATATTTTATTGTGGCTATGAAGTTCAGCGTGCTGGATTTGAAATCTGTATATCAGATTACTTCCTGTTTTTCTGCATAAGTTTGGACTAAAGTAAAGCCAACCAAAACCTCATATTTTGCTTTGCTTTGTCCTTCAATCCAAGTCTTTAAGTTAAGGCCGCAACTGGGAACTTTTAAAGCTTTTAAAGCAACTTAAGAGCAGCGTTATAAGCTTCAAACCAGAGTCTCACTGAGTTTCATCTTTGGAATGTCAGTGATACCAGTGTTATCACTGATACAACTTGGGAGTTCAGTGCATCCCTGCACTTTACCCTGTTCTCAACCCCAAGTTGGGTCTCAATAAGCTGCTGACCCAAATTCGAAGTGGGTTTGCACAACAGGGATGCAGTATATTTATTTCTATTTAGATAATTTGGTTAAGACTGCTTTTAGATTCCTTCCACAAGCAGTTCAACACAAAAAGTCTGATACAGAAACAATGACCCTCAAAATTATCATCAACAAAAACAGGATATTGTCATTTAAATTTTTCTAAGGCAAATTTGTTTTATTTTTGATGACTCTTTAGTTATTTAGGATTTGTTTTGGGGTTTTTTTTTTTTAGTTTTTTTTTTTTTTTGACTGATTTTGTCATCACCTTTGTCCCAACAAAAAGGACATGAGTATGTCAGCTAAAATTTACCATACAATTCAAAACGCATTTTGAATTGTATGTTAAATTATAAGAAAACGAGGTCCCTTGCAGGTCCTTGGACAAGCTGAAAACCCCGGAGCTAAACCACAAACAGAAACAATATATTCTGGGGTACAAATGTCTAGATCATGTGAGATCATGTGTTCATTTCAGATCCAGTGTTTAAGTCCAATGCTTACTGTAACACATGACTATGATGACGTTCCCCTAAAACTTTGTTATGTTAATTTTGTGTTGTTTACATCTTACCCAGGCATAATAAACATTTTCAAAAGTTGTTCTTCCTAAAAATTTTCACATATTTTTTTCCTCAGCATGGTAGCACTGTGGTTAAAGCTGCCCCTTTTGGTTTGAGCACACCTGGTCGTGGCCGCAGGCAGCTCCCACAGACACCCCTCACCCCTCGTCCTGCAGTGGCCTACAAGACCGCCAATTCCTCACCTCTCCCAGGCGGTGCCAGCACAGCTATGGCAGGGCACCAGACTCATTTCAGCCGTGGCCTTTCAGAGCACGAGCGTTTACTTGAGGGCCATGACAAGTCCCCAATACCGGTCACCCGCATCGGTTCGGACCCTAATTTAAACCGGCAGTCACAGAGCACCTCTCAACAAGCTCTCTTTGAAGAGACAGAGGACTTCCAGGACGCTGTAAGCAGCCATGTGGGGGGACAATCTGCTAGCGCGGCCGTCTCCCCTATGACCTCAGCTACACATGGAACTGCTGCCGCGCCCGTCACAGTGCCCACAACACAGACCCGGTCGGACGTGGTGCCAAACGGATACCATTTCACCCTTGGGGTCAACTCTGCATCTGGCAGCAGAGGAACAGCAAGTCTCAGGGAGAGGGAGGAAGAGGACTGGTGCTAATGTGGCAGACGATTAGAAGGGGTCATACATCAGTTGATGACGGAGCAGTGCATCAGTGTTGCTCAAGTCAGATCCGGTGAGCAGGTGAAAGGAAAGTCAGTAAAAAGTGCTGTAAAAGGGGATCAGAATCATTCTAGCTTTGTAGTGTTACTCTCCTTCTTTTCTACCACAAACTCTTGAAAGATAATAGACCCAGATGACTTTTTATACCCCTTTACTTGCACTGAAATGAAAGCACATTTGCAGACCCTTAAGTATTTTTGCCTTGGCTAGTAAAATCAGTGTTGAAGCAGAACATACAAAGCCAAAATCTTATTCTTGGGGTGATACTCATTAGAATGCTTCATTCTCTGTCTACCTGGATGCTCTCAACACTGAATTTTATTTTATTGTTTCTTTTTGACATGTAAAGATTTAAGGCTACCACGAAATTATTTCACTCACATAAGGATTATTACCAAATTCTTACCAGAACTGATCTTGTCAAATTTATATCGGTCTTAAGAGGTGCAGCTTGAAAAGATCCAAACATACATCATACAGTGGTCAATGACACATACTGTTACTTTAAGAAAAAAATTCAAGTTGGGAGTGTTAGAACAGGACTAAATTCAAGTTTTCAGTCATTTTTTTTTTTCTTAATTGTACTGGATGTACATTTTTTGAGTGCACACAGGAACTTGGAACAACCATTTTTTGACAGTATATGGCTGAATACTAAGTGCCTCGTTTCCAATGATGTATTAAGAAGCACTATGGCTTTCAGTTGGATGGACTTGAACATAGAGGAGAGGATGTACACAGAAGTGAAAAGAGCTGTTTAAATCTGGCTTAATAGGCTGATTTTTTTTGTACTGAATCTTGTACTAGGTAAATGAGAAATTCAATCCAAAATATGCGATATACTGCATGCCAGGGTCTTGAACTTGTCAAAAAATAGTGTCTGTATTTTGCTTAAGGGTGTGTGGTAAACATTTGCCTTCTCTTTAAAATATATTGCCAGTGTGTTGGTTAGGGGAAAAGTGCCGTTTTTTTATTTCTAATCCAATCAGAAACATTTGCCTCGTGAAGCAATTCTCATTCTGCCATAATTGCCCGAATTGTTAATTCCACCCCCTTACTCTGGGTGCGGAATTGTATTACATGCTCATGTATTCACAGGTATAATTAAGAGTTGTGCTGTTGCCATTGACTGTTGACTTTAAGTAGGGCTATGCAACACAACGACACTTCAACTGCCCGGTAGCATCAGCCTCTAGGTTCAGGCTTTAGAGTGACTGCCACCAAGTCTTATATTTATTTATGAGAAGTTGTATATTGTAAATTATCAGAGGATGTACTGTTAATAGGCACTAATGGTATCTGATACGTGTAACTCATGGAGGAATTTTTGAAGTTAGCATGACGTCTACCCAGAAATAACAAATAACCCCCCAAAATATACAATTCTTCTTCGTAGACTTGGCACAAGTTAAAGTTTTTATATGATTGGAGTGTTTTTTTAAACTTGCTTGAGGAACCTGATAGTCATGTTTGTTTTGTATATTCTGTTGACGATAAAATGAGTCCAGTTCTGTTTTAATGTCTCAGTGTTTCTCTGTGTTATCTGTTTTTGAAAGGCCTGCAAAGGACTTTTCTCATATCTAAATGCCATTGACTGCGGTTTTTCTCCAATCAATTTAATTTTAAGCCTTAAAATGTTTAGAATCCTTTTTGAGGAGATTTTGAAATGTTTTTTTTTTTTTTTTTCTCATTCTCCCTTTTAAACCAGTCAACACTGACCTTTAACTAAGATATCAAAATACAAGTTTAATGAGGTCTGGCTTGAGAATGGCACATTGGAGCCTTTTGAACAAATTTGAATAATGCTGCATCTTGTGCAAGAAAGCACATCAGCTCTTAATGTTGGGTATTGGACTTTCATGGGAAGTAAAAAAAACCTCCCACCAGCAAACACTCATCATATGATACTGTTATACATTCAAGGCTTTCTTTGACAATGATTTTCCTTCAAACTTTTTTTTTGTCAATATGGATGTAAAGTACATCTTGCCATTGAATTAGGCATAACTTTAGTGTTTCAGAAAAATGGTTAAATCAGGACAAAAAACAGGCTGACATTTTTTAACAGATGTCTCAAAATTGCTGCTTTTGAACATCAAAACATTTTTGATAGTTTGATGTGTAAAGAGAAAATCTGTACCAGGTGTATTTTAAATCAGTAGTGTAGATGAAAACATTTGACGACGAAGACCAAGAGCAAGTAAAAAAATAAACAACCTGAATCATTTGCAAATACTGTCTGATCCAAGTCTGACTATATGTTTGTGTTTTAACTTTAACTTCCTATGGTCATATTTGTGTATTCTATTAAGTGGATCAACTAGAAAGAGACATTTTGGCCTTTAAAAGGTCAAACAGTCAAGCTATCTTTATGTTCTCTGTGAAAAAAAAGGTTAGTTTGCTTGTTGTCTCATCATCTCTTATTTTTGGAAGTTGCCATGTTGCAGCAGAGATTTGTGTGCAGAAGATTAAATAAAAGAAAACAATCTCAGACCTCCAACATGAACAGGGTGCCAAGTTTTCCTCATACAGTTGTACAATGACTTCCCTTCTGGACATGTCCTACTTGCATGTTCCGCAAAGAAGATGTGCATACACCAAAAAAAAAAAGAAAAAAACATCAAAAAGGTTTTGTTTGTTTTTCATTAAGTCAATGTTTTGTTTTTGTTTTTTCCTGGTTGTACTTCTGATTATCTAAACAAAATGTACCTGTTTCAAGTTAAGAGAGAGAGAGAAAAATCA
>CAAKHG010050390.1:6143-17940 GCA_901007715.1 Dactylopterus volitans
CTGCTATAGGCCTAGACTGCCAGAGGACTGTCTGTGATGCACTGAGCCCCTTTTTCTCCTATACACATTCTCATCTCATTAATGCATGCTACTAACTGCATCGTCTTTCTCCTCCTGTCAGTTTCTCCTGGATTTTATGGAACTCTGAGATCTGCCGACTGCTGCGACAGACATGCGTATATGAAAATGTGCGTTGTCAGGGATGATCAATGCAGACGTGAGCATTGAATAGTTTAAATGTCGTGGAGGCGAAGAACCACCAGACGGGAAGCAATTTATGGTTGCCTCCACGAAGTTCCCTCAAGTTGTTACACACACTCGTGACATTGATTATCCTGCACAGACCATGGTCATTTACCGACAATAAAAAAAAAAGGACCACTTGCAGCTCTGTGGTGAAGGTTTACTGTTGTCATGACATAAATAATTTTAGACGCCTTTGCATCTGCGTCAATTAGTCTCAGTAGGTTGTAAAATCCAATGGGATGAGATAACTGAAGGTTATGGCTCACTGCTCACATTGCAAAATATTAAAATGAACCCTCAAATTAATCTATTTATGCAATCTTCTCTTCCTCTTTCAAGTTCCTTGTGTCGTTCCTCTCTTCGTAGATTCCATTCTCTAAAGCTGTTGTATTTTCTAAATAATTAAACGTGTATGTGTGCATATATGTGTGTGTATGTATATATGTATATATATATATATATGTGTGTGTGTGTGTGTGTGTGTGTGTGTGCATATGTGTATATGTATATTATGCATATACATATGTGTGTGTGTGTGTGTTATGTTTGTTTATATATATATTTTGTTTACATATTACATATATTATGTTTATGTTAACATGCATATACACACAGATTAGCGGTAGGATTTAATGTTTTTACTTCTTCCTACTCCTTTTCGAGCATCATAATGATGACAGATACATTTCTTTTCATATTTATTTTTATTTCTTGGCTTTTTTTGTTTTCTTATTTACATTACTTAAGATAAATTAATATATTTGTTGTTGTTGTTGTTTTTGTTTTGCTTTCAATGCCGTCTCATGTTCGAAATAAAGATTTCAATCAATCAATTAATATTGAATGCCCTCATAATAACTGTGCACATTTATCTGACCAAAAAAGTAATTCTTGAAAGACTTGAAATATTTGTAACTGTTGAAACTGTTGAATTTGGCTGATAACAGAAGTGAATGCTTGGATATGTATTGTACAATACAGTTCTGTGTTTTTGTTTTGTTTTTTTGAGTTTCGTAAAAAGTTAAATACATAAAGATGGATTCAGCAGCTTCAATTCAAAAACACTGGTGGCAGCATCAGGGTTTACACAACAAGCCCACCTAACCCTTTAAAGTACAAAGGCAATAGTTGCCACAGTGATCTAAAATTCAGAATGAACGCATTAATGCGTGTGCTCGATTATAATATTTCCTTTGTCTGTTGTTCTCCTTTTATCTATGCCTCTCATACATATACATGTCTCTCTCTCTCTCTCACTGTCTGTCTCTTTCACTTACACACACACACACACATGCGCGCACACACACACAGTGTTTGCAGTGGAGTTCATTTTACTTTGCGAAGCCCCAGTGGAGGTGGGAGGCGGCAGGCAGGGCAGGCGGGCCCACTGACCCCACCACGGCGAGTGTTTGAGCGTGTTCCCCGGGGACAGCCTGAATCATTCGTGTGAATTCACAAATCACAGTCATAGCAGCACTCGTTACCTCACTGTTTGCTTTTCATGTAGAATTCTTTTATACCAAAAGTTCACATATCTGAATGAGGCACTGATTCTTTTGTCTCTAATGTAAATGAAAAGAGTTTCTGTTTTTGTCACTTCAAACAACAAAGGATGATCAAGTTGACAGCATCTTGTTTTATCCACTTTTTGTTGTTGTTTTTACTTTGTGGAGTTGCACTTTTCATGTCTAACCTCTGTCCTGCTTGAGATCACTTCAGTCTTCTAACTTTCCCTTCAACTTGCTTTCAACTGCAACAGCTGGCTTTGTGAAATGTTGTTCGAACCATATCTTGTTTAATATAAGTATACTTGCATGATGAAGGCTCACTTTAACGATGTCAGACTCATGATTGTCAACCTTCAAATTGAGACCCACCAAAAATAGGTTACAATGGGGAACCACCATATTATATATATTTATATCCAACTTTTCCTTCCTTTAAATGGAGGTTTTGGATCAAGAGCCAACAAGAGGATTATTTTGTTTTTGATTTGATTTTATTTATTTATTTTTTTAGATGAAAGAAATGCAAAGACACACAGAGCACACCACTCTAAAAAACGTTAAAAGTTAAAAAAGACTATTACAAAACTATAATCAGAATTTGTGCAAACATATTATCACTGTAAATGTGCCTGTTGTTTTGTAAAGAGCATAATATTTGCTGAGAAAGGGGAAAAAAAATCATCAATACCAAAGGGGAAAAAAATAAAAAAAATAAAAAAAACCTGTTCTGTTCTTCTCTATGTGTTGTGTGTCTTTCATGAAACTTGGTGTAGGGGTGGAACATGGACAATTTTTGTATAATTCGGTTAATTAATGACAAAACTCAACATGATGGAAATGTAAGCTCCTTGATAACAATAACAAGCTTACCTTAGAAAGATTTCCTTTGCAGCATTTTGATGAACCCTATTAAAAGCCTTTTGAAATCACGATCTCATTCATCTAACAGTTCCCAAATTTGTATCCCAAATTGTGACGCTACCGACAAGTTAGTCCAATACAAATGAAGGTCTCGCTTGTCCTTTGTTAAAGCAGCAATAGGTAATTGTTCTTAGTGACACACGGCATCTGCGTACACAACTGTTAGTGACAGGACACTGGCACATTTAAATCCACTGCAATGTTTGCGTGGCGAGTGCTAAAGAATTCACTCATTCAACATTTATCGAATTCCTGAATAATAATTGAGGGCTTGCCATCATTTCCACTGATGTTAAGATACGATGTAAACACATACACACTGTGGGTACACACCAGAATAGAAAAAAAGCACAACTTTATTTGATGAAAACAGAAAATAGTTAAAAACAGATCATTTCAAATGTGTAATGATGGCTATAAATCTGGCCTTTATGTACAGTTGTATTCAGTTTTGGTGTGTTTAGGCGAGTGTTATAAGTGTGTACATCACAGGTCCTATAAGCAGTTTTTTTTTTCTAAATGCAGTGTTGACATGTGGGACTTTGAGCATTAATCAGTCACTTGAATGAGTATAAAACCAATTTAATAAGGAAGTGATGGATGCTGCCACTAAGGTTTTTATAAATAAATCCAGGCCAATGACTGTCAGAGAACCTTTAGGATGAAGTGACGGGTAGAATAACTGTCACAAGTAATAAATTGTAAGGCCGTGTGTCTAATGGTTTTAGAATGGACATGGAGGCATGTCTGTAGATAATCCCACTATAATAAGCTTTTGATAAGAAGATGACCCCGATTATCTGACTCCTACTAAGCATGGGGAAGTAAGATAAAATACACAAGTTTTCAAGTCATTGTGACATTTAAATGTAAATTATTCATCTATCAACACACCAAGATGTTTATACTAATAGTGTGTCCATTAGCTTGGTAATATATCCTCAGTGTCTTTGGCTCCAAGAAGCTCCACGTATTTATTCTTGTTTACATTTAAGACGAATGTCAGATTAAAACATACAGCCACTTTGTTATGGATTTCAGTGGCTGAGGTTGCAGTATTAGCAAAACTAATCACAGGACAGAAAGGAGTTTTAACATGAGGTTCTACTGTGACTCCCGTCATGCTCCTGGTTGACCTCATTAGTGTCGGTGACCAACAACAATCACGACCATGATGTCTCTACTGAGAATCACCTGCTAGGTTCTACCACTGTGAAGTGTTATTCAGAGATCCAACCCACTCAGATCAAGTTATAACATAAAAAAACAAAACAACAACAACATAGAGCACAGGATATGAATGTCATTGTCACCATTCTCCTTATTATGAGTTGGTGACAAAGTTGAAATGATTATCTGGCAGTGATTTTAAGCTAAAATTGTTGCTTACTGGGGCTTTAATCTGCTATTAGTAAAGGGAATGTCTGATACCACAGAGGCTCTCCTAAAGAAAAGGAGAGGTTTCTCCAAGATGTATTCCAACCACCTAACTGAAACTGAGCCTATCTTACATTCAGTCATGGTACATGTACGCTTTTGCATTATTTGTTTATTCAATCAGCTCTAAAAGGCCTCTAAAAAAAGGTGTCATGTCATTCCACTACTGTTGGTTGCAACAAGGAAATTTTGGTGCCGACAAATGCAGTGTAACTCACCAAATTTTCCAGGATACAGTCTCATGTGACCTGATGTTACCTTACGGACTTATAATGAATGATTTGCATCAGTCAACCTGCTCTGCAGTCTATGTGCAAACATCAACGGATGATAATTCAGATCTTGTGAGGCACCAAGCAAAACAACACACTTCTACCAAAGCTCATTGCTCAAATCGCTCCATCCAAACAACAACGAGGTCATGTTACACCCAGAGGACTTCATCTACGCAATCTATCAACCAGGAAGGACTAAACACATTGATTGACAGGTATGTTGTCAAAGACATGGACCTGTCAACAGCTGACTCCATTACCTTCAGACAAGTAATGCAACAGATCTTGTACCACAGCAACACGAAAGTAAAATAACTACGTGCACATAATTAACAGAACTTTTGTGAAAGTAATCAAAACATTATTTTCCTGGGTGACATTTTATGTAGTAGGTGAAGTAATATCGTTGACTTGCCAAATGACCAAACCAAATGTAATCACACAAATATTAATTATATATTTTAATATCATTTCAGACAGCATCTGCACTTTTCAGCCTAAATGTTGTCACTCTGATGAGAGAGACGAGGTAGACACGCCATTTGATTTTGATGCAGAAACTTTGGCTTGTGTCTCATTTCTCAAGCAAATCATCAGCACTAAACTAGTATTGAGATTCTCTGACTCTCCGCGTTGCATCTATTTACGTTTCAGTTCATCAGCACACAGCTGGAGGAGGAATCCCCCCCCCGGTGAACCTGCCGGCTGCAGAGCAGAGTTTGAGGTGGTGGTGGCAGCGGAAGGAGTCGGAGAACACCAGTGAGGAATTAATCCAGGAGCCCTGCAGCCGCCTGGATCATTCCATTTTTTTTTCTCTGAGAACTCTTAATTTCGAAGCCATTAAAGCTGTCCTCACCTACAAATGCATCTCTTACACTGAAAGACCTTCTCAGTCAATAGAACTCACAGCAATATAACATCGTACACCAGACCAGTAGGCAGATTTGTCACTAACCACCTTGTCGTTCTTTCACCTCTTAGCTGCCTGCTGCCATATTTCACAATTCACCTTTGTGGGTAGTTTTGCATATCCAGTGTAATCAGATGATGCAGCAGCAGTACTCACCAACAGGCGATGGTGTGCTACCACTACTGGACGGCTGCTGGATCTGCAACCTCTGCGCCGATGGCTGTGGCAGAGAGCTGATGACTGATGGGAAAAGGAAAGGATACATCCGGGGCGTGTAACGCCTCATCTGGACCAGCGGGGGACTGCTGCGGGGCTGAGTGCGGCTGGCAGTCTTCATCACAGCGATGGGTGAAGGGTGCTGTCTGGAGCACTGAGCAGGCTGGGGCGCGGCAAGGCTGGGAGGCCATCAGGTGACCCTCTGGCTGCAGTTAGTGTGTCTGGAGCAGGCTCGATACCACCTCAGCTCTCCAGACATGGTGGTGGAGGTCGGTGTCATCCAGGTCAACTCAGAGGTTCAGCCCTGGTACACTGTAACACAGACAAAAATCAACTCACTACCTCTCAAAGTTGTTCAGCACTAAATGGGTCCTGCAAACTGCAAACCAGAAATACAATTCAATGTAGTCACTTTTCATAATCCACTGTGGTGCTTCAGTTGAGTCTCAATGCTCCCCGTCCTACATCTGGCTAATTTAAAAGGAAAATGTTCGGAATTACCAACTTATATACAACCCCGTTCCAAAAAAACTTTGGACGCTGTGTAAAATGTAAAAACAGACGGAATGTGTTCATGGCAAAAAATGAAAACCCCTCATTTTATTGGAAATATCACAAAGAAAACATTTAAAATGTTGAAGCATAAAAATATCAATTATTAGAAAAATGCATGTCAGTTTTGAATTTGGAGACGTTTGCCATTTTGTGGCATGATCTGGGGCATCACCTCTTCTTGACAACACTGTAAGCGGGACCTAAGGGGACCGATGGCGGTCATTCTGAAAGGGGAATCTTCTCCCATTCTTAACCTAATGTAGGATTTAAGCTGCAATTCAGGGTCTCTTTTGTCATATTTTACATTACATAATGGGTGAAGAGTCGGTACTGCGGGCAGGTCAGTGCAGCATCTGGACTCCTTTACGATGGAGTCATGCTGTTGTAATATGTGCAGACGTCGTCTTGCTGAAATAAGAAAGACCTTCCCTGAAAAAGATGTCAACTTGTCAGCATATGTTGCCCAAAAACATTTATGTGGTTCAGCATTTACGGTGCCTTCACAAATGTACAGGTTACCCACAATGCCATGTACGCCAATCCACCCCATATCATCACGGATGCTGGCATTTGAACAGTGTGCTGATAACAAGCTTGATGGTCCATTTCTGCTGTAGCCTGGAGGATGCAGCATCCATGCTTGGAAATCGAATTTCACACTTTGACTAGTCAGACCACAGGACAGTTCGAAGACAGGCAAAGTAGTAGTACATGTAGTCTGAGTATGTAGTACTCCACACGTAGTACTCCACATAGTGACAATTTCACATTGGCACTATGTGGCACTATGTGGCATGTGTAATTGTATGTGGTATGTAGTACATGGCATTTAAGAATGTAGTAGACAGTATGTAGTACATTAGGTTTGAGTATGTAGTCGACAGTATGCAGTAAATGAAGTCTGAGAAAATAGTATGTAGTATGTGAAATTTAAGTATGTAGTAGACAGTATGTAGTATGCAAAGTTTGACTATGCCATAAACAGTATGTAGTAAACAGTATGTAAACAGTATGTAGTACATGAAGACATGGTGTTTGAGTGTGTAATGTGTAGTCTGAATTTTTTTAACCATGCAAGTAGAGGGAGGGTGATAATTTTACGAAGGCAGTACACTGAAAAACTCAAACGAAACAGAAGTCGAGGAAGTATGTTATTCTAAATTCAAGTCAAAATACCTCACAATTACAAAAGTCTCTTAATATAAGACAATTACTGAACAAGTGACTTTTCAGTGATTTACAGGGACATGTGAAGTTTTGTTTTTTTTTCTTTTCAACATAGTGAGTCACTGTTTGCGGCAAGCAGCAGCATCTAATAGTGGTCACTCCATAAATATGTAACTGTCCCAAATCCATTCTCCAAATTATTTCTACTTTTGAGAATGTGGTGCTGATGCGATGATGAGCACTGAAAACAACAACTCTGCGGGCACAGTCAAATAACAAGAGCCACAGGAAAAGATCTAGACACATCCAGTCATTATTAACCCAAAAGGTACCAGCAGTCAGCCCTCACAGTAATGAGAACAGCAGCATCAGCAAAACATCCTGCACTCCCCTTTATCTTCACCTTCTGTATAATAGATGAGATACTGCATTTGAACTGATAACAATAAACAACTGCGCTCCGTCATCAACATGTGAAATTTGACAGTTCGACATGGTTGCTACTGCACGACCTTTATTTAAACTTGAGAGTCAGTGATGGCTTACTCTCATTCGCAGCAATGTCAAATAGATTCCGTTGCTGAAAAACACAAAATGTAAAATCCAATTTGAGTGGACATTCGTAGAGTATTTTGTAAGGAGTTCCTGTAGTTAAAACGGAAAGCAGATCATCCCAGCTCAATTCATCCTTGAGGGACTCCAGGAAAAAATGAAAGGGATTTCCCAAAGAGGGTGTTGTAAACAAACAAAATACCAGCCAACTTTGTCATAAAGGAAGGCATGACGAGTGCCATTTCCATCTTCATATTATGGGCTGCAAACACAGGCCACTTGTTGACAACATAAAAAAAAGAACATGTGCATCAGCTCCTTTCCCCTGTGGCGTCTACCCCGACCTTCCTCCTGCCAAGGTCACGGCCATCTGGCTTGGGGTGATGGCGGAAAACGAGCGGGGTGGAGCTGAGGTGTGATCATTCCTCTCTGCTGAATTCTGTTTAACAGAGTTATAAACCGATGAGGTGTAATGGTGGTCATAACACTGTAATCTGCAGTCAGGGGGGCCATTAAAGTGATATGTAACCACGCTTTGTAATTAACGACCACCGGATAGTGTCTCGCCACTCTGTTGCATGCCGCTGAGGCGGGCGGGGGATAGGAGAGAGCCGGGAGAAGGACAGCGGCTCGGTATTAAATTCTCTGTGGCGCTGAATCACAATGCAAAGTCTAAATTCTAATGGACCCGAATGGGATGGAATGTGATGGACCAGGTGAAGTTTGATCACCTCTCGGTAATCTATGATGTCCCTGACCTAATGGACGAGTGTGTTCTTTGCGTGTATATGTATATTGTATTTTTCAAAAGGATTCAATTGATTTGATTGCACATTTTATTGCTTCCTAAAGGGAGGCTGTGTTTTTGTTGCGTTTGTCCCTCCTCCGTACGTGTCTGTGGTCAGCTCATAAATCCTGATTTATAACTGGTGCCAAGTGCTATTTTTCTCGTTTCTGTTTCATCACGCCGCTGAATTTTGATGCGTCTTGCGAGATCAAATGAGCTGCTCATTCTCAAGCGGATGAAGCATATCAGGAGGCTGATTACCTGAAACGTGCAGGGAAGCAGCTCCAAAGAAGCAGTGTTGGTCACCACTATGGCATCCGCCGGGTATGTATTCACTGAGCATGTTAAGAACAAGCTAAACTACTTACTGCTGTCTCACACGCACACACACACACACACACAGACACACACACTAACACACACACACGTGCACAGCCTTGAAGCATTTGCTGGTTTCAAACAAACAGAAAAGACCAGTGTCGAAGAAAAGGTTAGAAATTTGTCAAAATGTGCCAAAAGATATGCAGAAGTGCAGGTCGAAAACAAGGAGGATGGTCTGCTGATCATTTCATTTCAAGTGGTTCTCTCCTTGTCTTCTATGTTACATTATGTATTAATAATTAAGGACAAATAAAACTACGCTTTAGATTTTTTTGTAATTGTTCTCACCACCGCTAATGCTAGAAAAACAGCGACCTCGAGACAATTACACTGAAAGAGAAATTGGTCACCCGATCACACAGAATATATTTATCCAGATTATCTCAACCACCTTACAGACTCCTATTTCAAGAACACTACGCATAGCCTTTATCAAAGGTCACAGATTGAAAACTATATTCAAGGATTCCTTCTTAATTTGGTAAAATGTACAATATTATTCCTACAGGTAGAAAGCATAGCATTTACATTCAAACGCTGAAGGCAATTTAAACTGCTTATTTGGTTTCTATTCATCCTGCAAACTTAATCAAGCAAGTCCACATTCACATTTATTAGACAAATAATCACAACTTTTTTTAGTGGACGGTAAACAGACTTGGATGAAAGCATTCTTTACCAAAAAAAAAAAAAAAAGTCAAGGATTTACAGAAACATTTGCACGTTTGTCATAGTCATGCTGATGCTCTCGCAGAGCCTCTATTAGAACACGTTGTGCCATTGCCATTAAATGGGGCCATGAGCAGACACAAATCCCTTTTTTGCGGAGATGAGGCCCGTTCTGTGTTACTTTTTAATTACAAGAATAAATCAAGTGCTCGAGTTATCTAAATTATCCAAACGGACAGTCAGTCAGTCACAGCGCTGCCAAAGCCGCGGCAGCCCTGTTGTTTTGCTACAGAGGGACTTAATAGGAGGACACTATAACTTCATAATATATAAGTGGAAGGGTAAATAGTGCTGCTCTAATGATATGACATGTCCCGGAGAATAGAGAGTACTTCCTCCACACAGAAGAGGAAGAGGATTCCTCTGGGAATTCTGTATGAGCTGTTTATACTGCAACGCGGGGTTTTTACAGACTGGTGCCACTCCGCAGCTGCATCTTTGGACCGACGACTTGCAAACAAGCCCCTTTGTTTCCTTTATCGTAGCGACAAACAAGTGGCAATGCAATGCAAGAATAATTCATGAGACTTCATTTGGAAATGGAGCTCCTGCTGCTTGTGCCGGATATAAGGCTGATAAGAGCACAGCACCAAACATGAGGCCAATAGAAATAAGAGAAACAACAAGTGCATGTAGGAATGAAGAGGACATGTTCCAATATAAAACTCTCTGTAAGGGAAAACTCAATCTTTTATGTTCTTACTCCAGTCTCACATTGGCTTGACCTTTGTCGCATTGGGTCCTAAAAGCTACTGGTGCAGTTATTTATACGATGCTCTCTTTACTCTCTTACTTGGGCAGCTGTGCATTAAAACAGTGGAATGCGCGCCTCGCTCGGCTCAAGTTTAAGAGAACGAAATCAGGAGAAAAAAAAACGGTAAAAGGAATTTAAAATGAAAGAAGAGAAGAGTGAAATGAATAGCTTTATCTTAATACTTTGTACAGAGTTACGTATCCTTTTCTTAGCTCACCCCTTTGAAATTTACAACCTACTGTGTCCAACCGCCTTGGATGTGAAGGTGACTAGAATTATTTGTTGTCGTGACAACAGTGGGGTTTTTTTTTTTTCTTCATAAGCTTCCAATTTTGAGTGCAAAACTGACCATGGTATAATCAGGAAACTCAACGCCTGGGTGATCCGCAAAACATGACTCATACAACATTTCCTTACACACACAAAAATGAAGCCCAAATGTTCATACGCTGCCAGTAGCGTTCTACGACTGCCCAGCTCAGCGAGTGGTAGGTTTACCCTTTAAAATTCCTTTTTGTATGGCCGGAAACATACAGTAATGTTTTTTTTTTTTTTTTTTTATGTATAATTCCCAAACAGAAGTCTGCAAATGCCTTAGTGACTCCTGTTGGGAATTCACTTCACTCAGAGAAGCTGTAAATCATGAAGCCACACCCCTCTTGGCATCGCATCAAACTAATTAAAACCAAAGCGATCCAAAAAATGAAAAGAAAAAAAAAAAATTAAAACCTGAGCAAACATCTTTGCGATAAAAACCACCTGAATTGACGAAAATGTTGCAGCTGACGCTGTAGATTCATGCAAACCCACGGAATGCAGCAGGAGATTTTGCTTGATTGATCCTATTTGCAGCCATGATGATGATGATTACAGCCTGACCGATTTTTCAGCTGGCTGATATTACTGAGATATTTGTGTGTCACAGAAATTTGGATTTCAGCGGGAAAAGACAGCCTCTATTCAGCGCATTTAAGACGGCACATGTTAATAAAACATCCATTTGTTGTAGTGGCAAATGATCTCCAGCAGAGTGCTCCAGTCAAAGGTCGGCACGGATGGCACTTGCTGACTTTGACAGTATACTGTCATCGCTGTACTGCCGACCTCGGACATTTTACGAGTCAGCCAATGGCTATATAGCATACAACAACGCTATATAGCAAAACAACAAAGCAAGACAACATGACAAGCAAGAGTTAGACTCTGGGATGTACAGTGCAACTGCAAATTTCTGAAAATAATCTATTATCAACTGGTTGTTTTTGTTGTTGTTATTATACAGCAGTAGTTACAGTAGCTGTAGTTTTTGTTGATGTTTTTTTTCCTGTTTACGCTTGATCTGCCGCTTTTATCAGGTCG
>CAAKHG010050393.1:4132-26785 GCA_901007715.1 Dactylopterus volitans
TGGAAAATGCAGTCCTAAGATCTTTGACATGCCAGCCTGTAGTCAGCTTTGTGGGCTGTATTTCACCTGTTAACTGCATTTTCTTTGTATTTTTCACAATCTACCTTGAGAGCTTGAATGGTGTCAGAACTATTGCTTGAGGGGAGTTGGGAGGGGCCTCTTTCCTGCGTCTATCAGGCTTTATTTTCTTGCTGTATAACATCTCCCTTTCCTCTGTTGTTTCTCTCCTTGCAATACACAGAATTAGAATTATTTGACAGGCGCTGAATCAGTGCACAACCGTGTGAAAGGTGCTTAAAATATCCAGTATCCAAGAACACCACATAGGCTGATTGATCCTTGTCTTTCTAGGCCCTGTGTATGCTGAGATGATCGAGAATTTGCTGCTGCCGGTTCTTCAGAACAAAGACTGTAATCTCGTGCGATATGATGTCATTCATGCGCTGCCCAATACAGCCAATTCTCTTATCGGTCGGGCCGCCCACATTGCCGTCCTTGATTCTGAGATCTTCCTGGAGAAGTTCTTCCTTGTTGCAGGGCTCAAGTTCTTTCAGTAGAACCGCAGTGGAATCAAAGACATGGACGAGAGGAATGTGGAGCTAATACCTCACTGCAGCTAAACTTTATTCTGATTATAGTATTTAGATCATTCAGTTTTTAACTTCTTGTACCTTTTTTTGTTTGTTTTTTTCAAAGAATACGAGCAAAATCACAAATCCTTTTGTTTCAATGTGGTGGATATGGAGTTCGCCATTTTTATTTTTCTACTATGATTTTTTTTTAACCATTATTTTTGTTTTTGCATTTGGGAAATAATTCCCTCTCTAATATATATATGCTATATTTTCAGTGTTATTTATGTGTCATGTTTCTACTTATATTTTTCTCCCAAGTCATTCAATTAATTGATAGATGCTGAACTGGAAATGTAGCTGCTACAGAGGAAAATGGCAAGTCAAGTCTGCACATACTGTCCTCACCATTGCAAATGTTTTTCCACCAATGTTAAGGGACACTGCATTAATTTGCACCACAACTACATTTTACAAGCTTTTGTACTGACAATGGTCATTTGTACGAGTTACTTTTCTATCAACTATTTTCCATCATTTTTAAAAGGCAAAGATTGGATTTAAAAATAGGACTGTCGCTCATACTTTTCAGGCTTTCGCTTTGTTCTTGATACTTTATGCTGTTTCTTGCCATTGCAGCATTCTGCACAATGACCCAACCTGGTGTTGGTGGAATAAAGCTTTGCCTAAAACATTACAGCATTTTATGATAGGGGTTTAAGCAATGATAATGATTCAGCAGAAGCACAAGTTGGTAATATGAACTTGTTTTATTGAAAGTATTGGGTTGGTATCATTTGGTGATTATGTGTTTAAACTTGAAAGTATTGCTTGGATTAAAAAAACATGTTTCTTGGGCAAGTGTTTATATATCATAACTATACCATTAAATATGCCTATAATGAAACTTCTCTGACTGATTATTTCATGGAGATATTACACCTCATCTCAAAAGGTTTTGTACCTCCTAAATGGCTTTTTAGTGACGTGATTTGATAAAGCATGATTGAATGGGACTTGGACTTTTTTTAATGAGTTAACCAAGTTTCTGATGTAGCAAATAAACTTGGAGCTGAAATCCCTCTTCAAGTGGAATAATTCCTCCTGTGGATGGCAGTATAATCAACAGTAAAATGCTACAGGTGCATCTCTAATCAGAATATCATGGAAAAGTTTAATTATTTCAGTAATTCAGTTTAAAAAGTGAAGCCCATGGATCATAGATTCATTACACAAAGTGAAATATTTCAAGCCTTTGTTTTAATTTTGATGGTTATGGCTACAGCTAATAAAAATCCAAAATTCAGCATCTCAGGAAATGATGTGAAAGATTGTTGACTCAATCTAATCAGTTAACACGTGCAAAAGTTGCCTGAGCTTTAACATGGTCTCTCAGCCCTGTTTAGTAGGCTTCACAATCATGGGGAGGACTGCTGACTCGACAGTTGTCCACTGTCACCGACACCCCCCCACAAGCAGGGTGACCCTCAAGATGCTTGCTAAAGAAGCTGGCTGCTCTCAGAGTGCTGCATCCAAGCATATTCATAGAAAGTTCAATGGAAGAAAAAAATTGTGGTAGGAAAAGGTGCATAAGCCAGAAGGATGACCTGGAGGGGATTTTCAAGGAAAGACTATTCAAAAATTTGGGGGAGCTTCGCCCCGAGTGGACTGAGGTTGGAGTTAGTGCATCAAGAGCCACCACGCACAGATGTATCAAGGAAATGGACTGCAATGGTCCTATTCCTTGTGTCCAGCCACTCCTGTACCAGAGACGGTGTCAGAGGCCTCACACGTGGGCTGAGGAGAAGAAGAGCCGGTCTTCTGCTCAGGTGGTCCAAAGTCCTCTTTTCGGATGGGAGTAAATTTTGCATGTCATTTGGAAATCGGGGGCCCTCCGAGTCTGGAGGAAGAGTGCAGATGCACAGAACCCGCGTGGCTTAAAGTCCAGTGTGAAACTTCAACAGTCGGTGATGACTTGGGGAGCCGCGTCATCCGCTGGTGATGGTTTCCCTCGTTTTGTCAAGTTCAAAGTCAATGGAGCCGTCTACCAGCGGATTTTAGAGCACTGCAGGCTCCCTTCTGCTGACATGCTTTACGGAGATGCAGATTTTGTTTTCCAGCAGGACTTGGCACCTGCCCACACTGCCATTAGGTCCAACACCTGGCTCAGTGACCATGGAATCACTGTGCTTGACTGGCCAGCAAGCTCGCCCGACATGAACCCCATGGAGAATCTAAGAGGCATCATCGAGAGGGAGATGAGAGAAAAGAGGCCCAACAAAACACCTCGGCAGTGTCGCAGGCTGATCGCCTCCATGCCACACTGCAGTCACTCTGGGATCCACACAAAAGGAGGCCCAACCAAGTACTGAATGCATATACATGAACACACTTTTCAGAAGGCCTGCATTCAAAAAAATCTCTTTTTTTTATTGGTTTCATTGAATACTCAAATTTTCTGAGATGCTGAATTTGGGGTCTTTATCAGTTGTAAGCCATTATCGGCAAAATTAGAGCAAAGGATGATCTGGATGATATAGAAGTTTCACTTTTTAAATCGAATTACTGAATTAATTGGAACTTTTCCACGAAATTCTAATTTATCGAGATGCGCCTGTATATTGACTGTGAAACCAATACTGTATAACGGTAATATTAGTTTGGAACACATGCTATTTCAATTTGGCAGGATCATTATTCTCGATTTTTGACGTCATGCATCCCAGCAGAACGCCTGGTATAGTGTCATCATTTGTTCAAATTTAGCCAGAGGACTCGCATAAACTGTCAAAGCAGATTATGGTGGATGACGACGGTTTCTCTAAGACGTCACCCTGCTTTTCAGGAGTAAAGTTATTAGTTATATCTGGCAAATTAAGTTTGTCCCCGGCGGTTGAGGAGCTCGCGCTCTCCACCAGTTTCAACTGAAGAGCGGCTCCAACTTTGGGGAGCTCCAATTAGTCTTGGATTGTACCAACCTAAACATGGGGGTGCGGGGGTGGGGGGGGGGTGACTGTTGGGCGCGGAATCTAAAACTACGCTCACACGTGGAGTCACCGCTCATCTACAGACAAAGAATTCCCACTTCCTCTCCGAATGTGCGGGTCCACCTGGAATAGTTGTTCATCGGGGGGTGTGGCGATGGGGCGAGTAACTTCAGAGCGCAGGCAGCAGCGCGCCCCCGCTGCATCTCGCGGTGGTGCGGCCCAGTCTTTAGGTCTCACGGCGCGTGAATGAGTCGCAGCACGCACGAGCGGGAGGGCAGCGGCGGTTTGGGTTCGCGCGGCCGACCCAACGCTTCTACGACATAGTTCGAATTAAAAGAGGAATATGTGCCGCGGGGAGCTTTGAGAGGCGTCGGGACGGGCAACGGAATTCTTCTTCGCCGCCTCGGGATGCCAGGTGAGCCGCGGGGTCGTGTTTAGCTCCAACAACTGGGAGCAGGTAGAGGAGTCGGGTGCACTTGTTGCGTTCAAGTTAGCAGCGTTGCCGAGACCATCCCGACAAACTTTCCCCTTTAAAAAAAAAGTTTTTTATTATTATTCTGAAAATGCAACATTGACTTTTAATGTAAAATCGTCCAATTCATGAAAAAAAAAAATCGTCCACCCCCCTTTAATAATCATGTGAAGTGTGTGGTTCTAGGGGCCGGTCACGAGCCCCCTGACTGCTCCGGGGGACGTGAACGCGCAGTGCGGCCGGCGCGGATGTTTGTCTCGCAGCCGGCGTCGCGCTCACGAGCCCGCGGGCGCGGATTAGAGCGGACCTGGAGGAGCATTAAGGCGCGCAGATGGCTGCTCGCATGCGATGCCAGGTTTCGCCCCGGTCAGCAGCCCCCCTAACCCCTCCCGGGGGGGTGTGGGGAGGGGGGGGGGCGACGTCCGTAGGCGGTCGGCCAAGTTTGTTTGGACTCGTAGTAAACTTGCTTTGCGCACTTTTGTGGCTGAGGAGCATCGGTGCGCGCTCACCCGCCTGCATTGTCCCCTCTGCGGTTTAAATGCCCCCCTCAGATACGTCAGGCTTGGTTTACTACAGTATTGTTCGCTGAGTGTGATTGTTTACCAGGAGCCCCCAGCTGAACTGCAAAACATGTAGCATATAAGTTGAGAGTGGAAAATGTCTTGGGCATTTGAAAGAAAGACAGAGAGAAAGAAAGAAAGAAAGAAAGAGAGAGAGAAAAAGTAGCCATCTCCATCAAAAAATACTGTTTTTTTCTCACAAGTTCTGCCGTTTTGCCTCAGCGTCCAATTTTTGTGTCAATTTTGGCTGATACTTCACATGCAGAGATGCGTGTTGTGTTTTAAACCCCGTAAATGCCAGTGCTATGACGCCATCAAAACTCAACTCGCTCCTCGGATTTTATTAATCTTTACTAATCTGCTCTTCATACCCGCATATTCAATTGCCAGATCCATGCCAATATACGGACTTATTGTTTAAATTGGCACAGAGTCGGAGTTCCTCATAATGGGTAAATATTATGGAACACTGAAGAAGTTATGAAAAGAAAATACCAGTAAGTTATAGTCATAAATAGAAAGTGTACTTTTAGTATGTTGAGCTCTGGAAGAAATCTCTTTTGTCAGTGTAGTTTGACTACCCACATAAGCCAGTCAGATTTTAAAGCTACTGGAATTTCAGGTTTTTTGATGTCTGTTGGCATTTACACCCAGATGTGAGCGCGGCTCTGTTCGAACATGTCCATGAATTATAGCTGGTGAGACAAATGTTTTTGCCTCTGGACCATGATCACACATGTTTGTAGTTCCCATGCCTTGCTCTCTCTTTTATGTTTTGCGGTGCCATCCTATAGTATTTATTTCCCTATAATTAACCCATCACAGGCCTGGTACCTGCAATTGCCAATTAAGCGCACAAGCACCTTCTTTTCCTGATGTCAGTGCTCAGCTGCTGTTGGGTTAAGTGCAACGAATACACGGGCAGACACAAAGAAACGGTTGTATTGTTTGTCCAAAGATGTGTTACTGCATGTTGGTGGTTTTTTTGTTTGTTTTTTTTTCTTCCCCCCCGCAGATAAATGGAAGACATATTTTCCTCTGAGGAAGATTGTCACAAGAACCGGCTGCTTCAGTTCCAAATGATTTGTCCCCCTCCCTCGTATTTTTCTTTTCTTCTTTCTTGACTAGTTATTGTCCAAAGCGGGATTTAAGGGGGATCAGCGTTGGCGCGCGGCAGTAATTAACCTGATTAATTGATTCTGAGATGTTAATCAGATGAGCCCCGTACCAGTTGGGGCTCCGGGTTAGCGTAGCGCGGCAAACTTCAGGTGATCCCGGGTTTGCAAACAGACCGTCTCCCTCCACCCCCACTATGGCCTCTTGCTTTTTTTTTTTTTTAAAGTTTCATCGTGCGTTGAGCATTGCAGAACCGATGTAATACTACTTTTCATATTCCGTCTCTATGTTTAGAATAAATGAGGCGTGCGGGAGCATTATCTCGTTGTTGCACTTAAATAATGAGGATTCCAGTATGAGTAATTCATGTGATCTGACTGCTAGTCTACGATTTTCCTTTGCTGGAAGTTTGCTTCTGTGGCGTTTTGAAGTTGGCTTATCATCTATTGTTTATTTGAATTAAGTGTTTAACTCACTTTGTGGTTGATACCCGTGGATAAGTGGGATGGTAATCTTTGAAGTTTTTCCCGCTGGTGGATTAAAGGAAATCCATGTATTTTGCTTTGACTAGGTATAGTATCAGAGTAACACTTACGTGTTGCACAGTAGATCCTCTCAGATTTAAAAGGAGGTCTTTGATTACTGGTGTTCATGAACTATTATAAATTCCAATTGGCTTACGTCTTCATCTGGGATGAATCATTGTCAGATCATGTCCTTTTCTTCTCCGCTTATCTCATTCTGACTTCTTATCCCTTTTCTTGTTTTTTTTATTTATTTATTTTTTTTTAGATACAATATGGATGAGCTGCCCTGGAACAGATAAGTGAAGGAGAGAAATCAGAGGAGGAGATTTAAGACGTGTAAGCGAGATAATAGGCATCACAGGCATACACAAGACATCATGTCCACCTCGATAAAGCAGGAGAGAAACATTTGTGTTCTCCTCCCCAACAAAGACCAGCTGGACATTACTGTTGGGGTGGGTGTTTTCGTATGTTTCTAAATAGTTTTTGTTTATTTTGGGTTTTATATTGAACTTGCCTTTTCCACCTGTTCCAGCCCAAGGCCACCGGGCAGGATGTCTTCAATCGTGTGGCAGAACTCCTTGGAATCAAAGAGTTGCACTTTTTTGGCCTCACTGTAGTCAGAGGTAAGTTAACCCCTCTTTTGTCCTTGACTGTTCACACTCGACTGCAGGGCGGCATTGTCAGGAAGCCGAAAGATTTTTAGCTCAGCCGCAGTGCTGCTGTGGCAAATGTTTACATAATGTTGTTTACAAGTGTTACTGCCAAAAGGCTATTTCACTAAAACCAAGAAAATTTAATTCTGCCCTCCCAGTCTGCATAATTGAACGCCCTAATCCACTTTAGTCATTGAGCAAAGCTCGGCTCCTCATGTTCTTGCTCTCTTTCTTGGTACAAATACGCCGAAATGCCTCAGTAATCTTGTGTGGCTCACCTCTTGAACAAGCGGCCTTTTGTTTTTGTGGTGTTGGTTGAGCGATCACTTAGGCCCGGATTCCTGCAATATTAACTTCATTAAGCCTGGAATGCACCCTTGCATTCCTCCCCTTCATGAAGGGGAGAGATGGATTGATGATGGGAAGAGGAGGGTGGGAGCGGAGAGAAAAGAGAGTGAGGGGCTGGGGAGGAACTGCCAATGACACACACTCAGCAGCTTCAGAGGTCAGGGCGCTAGAATGAGTCAGAGTGGGGAAACGAGACAAGCTGAAGAGATGGATGGTCGGGAGAGCAAGTTGTGAAACACTTTGGCATGCATGATTTGGCTATGCAAAGTTGAACAAAGGAGATAAGGTGGATCAAATAGAAAATGCCCATGAAATGACTCATAGGACCGGGCTTGATTGTGATGCCGGCTCCCCATTCTCAGCACAGGTTGCAAACCGATTTTTGAAGAACACTAAAAGTGCATGGAAGAGAATAAGCAGGGTGTACAGGGCGGCTGGATTCCGAGTTAAGTCATGTTACACTATCATGCTGTACCGACCCGTCACTTGGCACATTTAAAGTGCTCCAACAACAAAGTTCCTGTCAGTGGTGTTTGGTGTGTGCTGTGATGCTACAGCTGGGGTTTGAAAAAAATACAAACATTAACACATTAGTTTGATTGTCAGCGGCTCCCCGGTAGCCTCATTCACAAACAGAGGAACAAGGGCTTTTTTTTCTCTCAACCTAATTAATCCCATTGTTGGGCAAATTTTCCGCTTGGCAGCATTGCTGTTTTGTTTCCTTCCTAACTGTCTGCTTGTTTCCTGATTGTCTGTCTTCCTTCCAGACAACGAGCACATATTTTTAGACATGGAGGAGAAATTGACAAAGTACTTCCCCAAGGAATGGAAGCAAGATTCGGGAAAGGTAAGGCGGTGTGCGAGGATGGGTGGAAACGGTGCATTTCATTTAGCTTGACAAACGGATGCCGCCACACACGGATACGCTGTTATGGAGCCTTTTCTTCTTCTTCTAGGGATTACAGAAGAGACCCTTGCCTCTGGTGCTCTGCATCAAAGTGCAGTACTACGTAGAGAACGGCAGACTCATTTGGTACGGCCTGCTACATGTGCTGTTGACATTCTCACTTTTTTCATGTTTTTGACCGTCTGCCTCATTCGTCTTTGTCCTCCTGGCTGACACTTCTCAGTACCCCTCCTACTCCTTTTTAAAAAAAAAAAAAAATGTTTTGTGTCCGGTACCAGTGAACGAAAGGCTCGGCATCTGTACTACTCTGACCTGCGGGAGCGGGTGCTGCGCTCCGAATGTCGTCAGCAGGAGGAGGTGTACTTCCAGCTGGCGGGTTACGCCATGCAGGCCGACCTCGGTGACCACCAGCTGCCCAGGGAGGATATGGAGATGACCCCTTACTTTGAACCCAAGAAGTACTTTCCTCCATGGGTAGGTGTCACCTTGTAGCAGAGGCATTTAACATTTACCAGTGGAGTGTTCTTTCAAAACACACATGTCTGAAAAGGGCTGATTGCAGTTATGCTACAGACGTCGACCTGCGTTTTTTTTTTTTTTTTTTTTTGGGTTAAATAAATGCAATTCTAGCACAGTCAGGCACCCAGACCTCTCATTCTGCATGCCTAAGGTGCCAGTTAGGACAGGGTGAAAAATAAGAAAATAAAGAGAAATAAATGGATAAAGAAAATTCCCATCCTAGTGAACCATGTCTGATTTGCAGAGTTTATAGTGAGACAAAACAAACCATCTAACAGTTGCGGTAATTGTCAGTGATTGTGATACCTTCGGCTTGACAGAATCTATCGCCTATAATCTTTGCTAGGGAAAAAAAAGTAGAGGGATATAATCTAAACTGTAAGGAACATAACACTTGATGATTGGTCATAATCTGTACATTTATAGAGGTGTTTGTATATTTGCTCAACCTGGTAGAAATACCTCAATGACAAATGAAAACGGCAATATGAATGCAATGCAATATCATGATGATTAATGTTGCTCTTTAAGGAGAATTCCAAAAATTGTGTACATCTGTGTTCTGTCGTCCGTCTACAGATTGTAGCCAAGCGTGGAGTGAGCTACCTCCTCTGCCATGGGCCCAAGGTGCATCAGGAGCTGTGGGGCATGTCTTCGCGTGACGCCATCCTCCTCTACATCAGGGAGGCCTGTCGACTGGAGGATGTCCCTGTCACATTTTACAGATTACAAAAGGTCATAAGTCAAGGACAAAATGGATTACTCACCACTAAATGTACAGTTTGTGTGGTACTTTTGTTGTTCTTAATACATTCTTCCCAACCTAAATACATTTAGTTTGGCTTCCTTCGAGCTGAACTGGGGGAAAAAAAATGACCGTGCAGTTATGCAACCCTCCATCTCCTCCAGTTTATTTTACTCCCCATTTCAAAATCGCTCATCTGCTGAGTGATATGAAGTCACTCATCCATTACGCAATGTGCTATCACCTTTAATTTGTTAGCAGCAGCAGCAGCCCAGTGTTTCACAGCAAACTAGCAGAACAGTGGAGTAGCTATCTTATCGGGGCTGCCCAGATGCCTCCCTGACATCTCATCATTCATTCTCCCAGGACAGAAAGGAAGAGAGAGGAACGGCATTGCTCGGTCTGACCCTGCGAGGAATGCAGGTTTATCAGGTGCGTGCATGTACGAGTGTGTTTGTGAATGCGCAGTAGGTCCAAAAAACACGCGCGCGCGAATCTGCATTCGCTCAAAAGATCCTGCGTATCTGCAGTCCCATAAAACCTGACTAGACGTGAGAAGAATGTGTGGGATCGCCACCGACGGCAGTGCATCAAGAGATAGGAGCGGTCTGCCAGGCACGTCAGTTGTTTGATCTGTCCATCAGGGGCCATCTGGGGGGGATTAGGACTTCAGGCCTGGCTGATTAGAACCAGCAGACCGTGAGATACCACAAGAAACCCACAGCCCCGCCAACTCCAGATGTCTTCTGTGGGCAAAAAGCCAATTGATAACTAATCAGTTATTTTAAGAAAAAAAAAAAGAAGTAACAATTCTATTCATTAACGGCTTTTTCTTTTAAAAACTCACACAAAAACTTGAATTTACCTTCCACAGCAATTCATAAGTTCTCAAAATGGAATATTTTCACTTTTAAAGTTCCACTTTCAGCTGTTCTGCGTGTACTTTATACCTCTGGCGAAAACGGAATATGTAGCTATGTAAATGAACTTCATTTCCATACTTACACTGGTGACAACTGAAAATGTGATTACTGTCTAATGTATCTTTAAACGTGATACTATTGCTTGTCCAATGTTACAAATACTGGTTAAAGGAGATTGCAGAAATCATTGTTACTTTTATTCCAGACACAGTCAATCACGTACGGTGAAATGTGCCTGAAATGCATTTTTTTTTTTTCCTAATAGGAGATGAACAACATTCGGCAGCTGCTCTACGACTTTCCCTGGTCAAACGTAGGACGTCTCACTTTTCTGGTCAGCACACCGCTCATTTGCATCCGCTCCTATGCCAAAGAGGAATTGTAATTATTTAATGAGCGCTACACTGTGCATACTGTGTTTTGCTATTCAGGGTAAGAAATTTGAGATCCAACCAGATGGCCTGCCATCAGCCAGGAAGCTCGTTTACTACACCGGGTCATCGTTCCGCTCTCGTCACCTCCTCCTGCACCTGAGCAGCAGCCATCGCATCTACCTCAGCCTCCAGCCTGCCCTCAGACACCTACGCCAGCTGGAGGAGAGCGAAGGTAGGGGTGGGAGGGGTTCGGATTAGTATCAGTGATAATACAACTCGGGTCGGCGCCACTTTCAGCACAATATTCAGTATGTGTTTGTTCTATATGAAATAAACAATTCAAGCGTCAATCCTGCAGAAAGTTTCAAAAGATTTCCAGTTACATCACAATATTTAAAGTTTGCCCAGTGCGACGCCAATTCAGTTATAGACGTAAGGTGGTATTATCATCATCATCTTCTTCTAGAGAAAAAGCGATACAGAGAATCCTACATCAGCGATGACCTGGACTTGGATCCCCCGGGCAGTGAGAGCAGCCCGGGTCTGTCCCGTCATTCCACCAGCAGCTCCGGCATCGAGGCTGATGCCCGCCAGCACAGCATCTCCACAGAGATGGCCTCCATCGAGGAGGACATCCAACGCCGAGCGGAGAAGTGCTTTAGCTCAGCAGCCAGCCATGTCAGCTCCTCTACCTCTGGGATTGACGCAGGCAGTAAGGCCCGACTAGAGGATGAAGAGTGGCAAGAGGAAGGTGAGAGGAGTTTTTTATTTTGAAATATTTGCACTGGAAATTGTATCAGTTGAGTTTTTTGGGGGGAAAGGGGAGTAAATTGAGGTTCTGGTTTGAAGATGTGAATGCAGTCGTGTTCCCTGCTCTTGTTGCTTCATCTTTGTATTCAGTGAATACTTTACATTCCGTTATTGAGACTATCTGAATTTTTTTTTCCCCCTAGTGCTCAAGAGCAGTGTCGGAAAGGAAGTTCCTGTGGATGATCCTGACGAGATGTTCCAGTTGGCTGATCTTCTTGAAGGTGTATCGGTGGATTGCACAGGACTCTCCTCGGTGACTCCATCACCGGGTATGAGTGCTTCACTTGTTTCTTACAGTACAGTGTGTTCTGCTCAATTCCATTGCAGGCGACCGTGTAATTTTCCGGCTTCAACGTGGGTCTGTTCAATTACCTTTCATGGCTTCATACCCCACTGGGAGTGTTTCAGAAGCAGCGGGATTCGTTTGTGTGGTCTTTTTTTTTTTTTTTTTTTGATTTGGTCATCTTTTCCTTAATTTTTGTATCCCTCTATGAAGAATTCGTAGGATACATGGTTACATGGTTTCTTCTTTGTCTGTCTTCATAGTCATTGTTGCTTTATTTGCCTACAATATAATACAGCTTAATCCAGTTAAATTGATTTTTTTTCACATGTAAGATGAAACTCTTGTTGACTATGTTGATGGTCCTCTGACCATGACTTGATAATCATGTGGGTGTAGTGGTGTACGATTAAGAATCTTTTAAAAGTTTCTTTCTTTTCGAACACTGAGCGGATGCTGGACGCGGTTCTTGCCTCTGACTTCCCGCCCGGCTCCATCTGCTCTGTGCAGTTTGATGTTGCATCCATCAAAAACACACCAGTTGCATATTTTTAGCAGAGCTATTCAGAGCGCCAGAAGAGTGATAGAATACAGCAGTCACACTTTGCTGTCAGCAGCTGGCTGGTCCTGTTAAACTGTGTTTGTTCTTGTCCACGTCAAACCTCCTTGGTAACGCGCCGTGTGCTCCGCAGACAGCAAAGACAATGAGGAGCTCAGAAAATTACATAGCACCGATACTTTGAAACAGGTTTGTCTTTCCTTTTCTGCTGCATTTATTCACATGCCTCATATCTCTTGCATTTCATCTTTCCCTTTACCTCCTGTCCATGTTCTCGATGCAGAAGTCTAAAGGCCAGGTTTGCGTGGACCGGCACAGCCACAGTCTAGATGATGTCCGTCTGTTCCCACCTCAGGCGCCCCTTGGAGCGACGCTGGGGCCCGATTCTTCACACAGCTACACCTTTGGGCTCGCGGACGCCTCGACAAACGCAAAGACCCCCGTGGACCAGAGTTATTACCCCTTTTTGCACTGCCAAGCCAAACCTTCCTTCTATGGTCGTAGGTCCACCAACTGCCTCTCGCTGGACCTGTTAGGGGATGAACAGTTCTTGGAGTTCATCCTCTGAATAAATGTCTAAAGTCGATGTCCCTTGTTCATGTGTAGTCCAACTCAAATTGAACAATGGCAACATTCAAAACACTTTTTTTTCCCCCTGTGGGATGAGGTGAGGGAGGGCAAGGAGGGGGAACTAACGTGAAAATAATGGGACCCCTCATTTCTGCATTTATAATTTTTTTTTTTTTTAGGAAGCTGCTGATTAGAGATCCAATCCAGCATCATGTCAGTCAGTAAGCCGAGCATATTTATTGATGTCATTGTATATTTTGTACATACAACACTTGCACTATTTTATTACATTTTCAACTTTTCTGAACAAAAAAAAAACATTTTAAATCAGTTTTATTGTTTTTTTTGTATAGTGTCTCTGAAATGTTCTAAAAAGTTGATGTTTGAATATGTTTTGGCCAGCCTGTGTCCCGGCTGCATCACCTATTCATCAGATGGGCTCATTAGTCTATTTGTTAATAGAAACACTAAAATTAAGTTAGTTTTATTCAGGAGAATCTCCAGAAGCCACAAGGTGCTGACATTTGTTCTCCTCAAATTATTTGCTCTCGTTTTTTAAAAAAAATTATATTTTATATTACTCTATTTTCGTACAGCGTGTTCTGTCATGCTTTTCCTATTAGTCTTCCACATTAATGTAGCTACTAGTGTGGAAAATTGAACCTCTTTACAACTGGTAATGCATTCATCCAAAGCTTCTCCATTCTATACTCTCCTCCCGCGTTCATAATTACAGCAGAGAAGTATTATTTGTAAAGAACTCTTTCTGTAACCACTAAGTGTATAATGCAGTATTATGTAACCCCCACACAAAGAGCCCTTCTCTTTTCTTTTTTTTTGCCTCAGACATAATTTTCACTGTTTTGAAAAGGATAATTGGTATGTAAAAGAGGTCTTGCTGAGAAGGAATTTCAGTTGTTAAATGCTTAAAGTCAATGTCCATTTGAATAATACTGATGATAATACTTCTCTTTTGATCTACAGCACTGTTTTTTTTTATATAATGATGAAAATAAATTACTACATGAAATTTGCTGTTTGGGCTTTCACTGTTGCAGCTGTATAGCTTTAGTCTTATTACTTTCCATCTGTGCAGAGCCATATGCACAAGGCATGGGTGGATCAATCCCTAAATATTGAAACTACCAATACGCCATAAACAGTTAATTTATTATGTTATTTAGGACCATCAGTTGTGTTGTGCACAAGTCAGGTTGATACACAGCTGACAGCCCTAGTTGACCACTGTTGGAATTCATATTACCAGTCAGCAAAGTAAATGGAAACAAAAGTCCGTCATAACTTTAAGAATTGAAGGTCAGTCAGTCCGGAAAATTGCGGAAACTTTGAATGCGTCCTCAAGTGCAGTCGCAAAAACCATCAAGTGCAACGACAAAGCTGTCTCACATGAGGACCACCCCTGGAAAGGAAGACCAAGAGTCACCTTTGGTGCTGAGGATAAGTTCATCCGAGTCACCAGCCTCAGAAGTTAACAGCACCTCAGGTTAGAGCCCAGTTAAATGCCACACAGAGTTCTCGTAGCAGACATCAACTATTCAGAGGACACTTTACGAATCAGGCCCTTCTGGTCGAATAGATGCTAAGAAACCACTAGTAAGGAAAAGCAACAGGCAGAGGAGATTTGTTGGGGCCAAGAAACACAAGGAACAGACACTAGACCAGTGGAAATCTGTGCTTTGGACTGATGAGTGAAAATTTAAGATCTTTGGTTCCATCCGCCTTGTCTTTGTGCGACACAGGAAAAGAAGGTCTCTACATGCATGGTTCCCACCGTGAAGCATGGAGGAGCAGGTGTGATGGCGTGGGGATGCTTTGCTGGTGACGCTGTTGGGGATTTATTCAAAATTGAAGGCACACCGAACCAGCATGGGTACCACAGCATCCTGCGGCGACATGCCGTCCCATCTGTGTTGCGTTTAGTTGGACCATCATTTATTTTTCAACAGGACAATGAGCCCAAACAGGCCAAGGGGACAACCAGTGCTCGGCATCTCTGGGAACTCCTTCAAGACGGTTGGAAAAAAAAAATTCAGGTGACAACTTCATGAAGCGCATCGAGACAATGCAACAGTGTGCAAAGCAGTAATCAAAGGAAAGGGTGGCTATTCTGAAGAATCTAAAATATAAAACGTGTTGAGTTATTTCACACTTTCTTGTTTACTAAATAATACCATATGCATTCATTCATAGTTTTGATGCCTTCAGTGAGAATCTGCAATGTAGATAGTCATTAAAATAATGCATTAAGCCAAGGCCGATAGTAACATTAGTGTTGCAAATATTTTGTCATTAAGAAATGGACAAATTCAAGTTTTTCATTTTGAAGTCAAGGTTAAGAACAGTTTTTTTTTAAACTGGAGAAAAAAGGAATGTTTTCGAGTATTAGCATTTTGTTTCATTATTTTTACTTGATTACTCATTAAAAAGTATGCCCCTCACTTTAAAATGATAGGATATGTACCGATCGAGCACAGCATTAAAACTAATGCATGTTTACCACTGAACATAATGCAACGACCCTGCAATAAATTCCCCCGTCAGGAGGAGTTTTGAGTTGAATTTTTATTGAATGTTTGAGAGAGATGTTTATTTTAATCATTGTTATTTAGACTAATCTGTGATGCTGTTGAACTGTACAGGGTTATACTGAGCATGTTCCTAATATTTTGGTCATCCCACTCTTAAGCATTAGAGTTACAAAATATGACTTCCATCTCTCAGTACTCTCACATTACAGTCCCAATAACAATCATTAAAATATGTCAACACCTTAAAAAGAATTTTAAAAAATCAATATACAACACCTCCTGAGGGGAGGCTGATATATAAAATATTTTGTGATTTGCCTTGAAAACTTTCCAGTGTTTGAATCATAGACAGTATAATAGAGATTGAGCTATCGGTCTGATGATTAAAAATCCCAGTATCGGTACTGATTTCAACAATAATGGCAAAGTATCAATTGGTGTCGGATCGAAACCAAAAATTTGCGGCATCTTCCAAACCCCCTTTTTTTCTCGCGAGACTTTGAGATGACGTATGCGGAAGTTTACGTTCGTTACGTTTGAGGGGAAAAAACGTGCGGCTGTGAGAGACGCCGGTGGGAGATACTGTCTCTGGCGCTCGCTCGTTCCCGGCGGTTCGGTGACTATTTACAATGAATTCCGCTCTAATAAACGCAGTTCTGTCCATTTCTCCAAACTACGAGCTTTTGTTTGACTCTCTGTGCTGGCCGGCGCAGTCGTGGCCGCGGGCGGAGCGGGTGGAGGCGCTGACCGCCTTCGTCGAGGGACTCGCGCCGCTGCTCTCCGACGCGGACTCGACCTCTCTCGCGCCTGCGAAAAAACAATGCATTCTGAACAAAATCGAGTCGGTCATTTGGACGCAGTGTCTGGCGCTTCTAGCCGGGACGCCGGGGGAAGCCGAGGGAGCCTGCCGCAGGGAGGGCGACGCCGCCGCCACCGCCGCCGCCGTCTGCGGGCTGGTGCGCGCCTGCGTCCCGCTGTGTGACCGGGCTGTGGCGCGCGGCGTGGCTCTGTCCGTCCTGCCGTCGCTGCGGCTGTCGGAGGAGGAGGCGCACGCTCGCGGCACACTCGACGTGGAGGTTGCCGGTGAAGTAATGGCCGCCGTTCTGCCGCGTCTGCCCGCAGACGAGCCGCTCGCGTTGGCCACCTTGTCATCTGCGTTGTCCTGCGTCAAAACCCTCCCTGACGCGGCCGCCTCCAGGGTCACCGCGCGGCTCCTGCTGACGCTCCTGGCCTGCGGCGGCAGCGCGGGCGGCGTCCGCAGGCGGATCCTGGACGACCTGTGCAGCTGGCACTCCGCCGAGCGCACACCGGCGGTGACGCAGCGGGCGCTGCTGTGTCTGACCGCCCTGTCAGACCACCTGCTGGACCTCGGCTCGCCCCCCTCTTGCGCGCCGGACCCTCGTCTGTGCGTGGGATTTTGGAGGCTGGTTCAGGACGGACTGATTGACAGGGACGGCGTGTCACGCAAGAGGGCGCTGTACCTGCTGAAAAGGTGTGTAGCCCTGTCAGAAGAGCAGGGAAAGGACTGCCCTCCATCTCCATCGGAGGAAGGTAAAATGTTCAGATTTGTGCATGTGACATTTTCACGTGTGTTCTGCTCCCCGCTTTCTTACTGTTCTCGAATTTGTTGCAGATGAGACTCTGTTCAAGTGGGACGCAGAAAGCAGCGAGCTGCTGAGAGAGTTCTGGGAGGATTATGTGCTGGTGATGGAGACTTTGGAGGAAAATCAGGTAGAAAATTCCTCCTGATAGTTGGTTGAGAGTCAGCGGCTGGGGATCATGGTTTGGCTTATCAGTGCTGCCGCGCCTGTTGCAGGTTCATGTCGTCCGGCCGGTTCTGAACAGAATCGACTCACTGATCCAAACAACTGCCAACGAAAGTCAAGGTAGTGAAAGATCTGCCTTTATTTCTTCCACTCGCGGTTTTTTTTTTCGACAGTAGGATGATAAATAGTTGAATAGTTCATCATGTCTCAGAATGGGTGAATTGGTTATTAACATAAGTTTGATGGCTTCCATAAATAAAAAAAAACAATGGAGTCTGAGTCACATGTAAGCTTTTAGTCTCTTTCAAAATAAAAGTTTGCCTGCTTTCGACCTCTTTCAAATTGCCTGTGGTGTGTTTTCAGGTCAAGGCCTCTTCCACCCCTCCTGGCTGCTGTGTGTGTACCAGCGGATGTTCCACAGCGAGAATAAATCCCTGATGAGGGAGGGAGTGTGCCACCTGCTGGAGCTGCAAGTCCTTCAACGGCCGACCTTTGCGTCGGCCTTTGCGCAGGTAAAAGGTCCACACACGTTTTAATTGACCCGCCTTGCTGTCGGTGTATTCATTCATTGGTGTTCCGAAGGATGGAACGTGTGGACCAGCTCATCTGTTACTCTGCTTCTCAGTTTATCGTCGGCCCGTTCATGGATGTTCTGTCTGAAACGTCGCTCTTCTACAAGTGAGGCTGTGAAATCAAGACGCCAAATGAGATAAATAACGCATGCAATACTACAATATTATGTGCTTTTTTTTTTTGCCCCAGACTGATTTAAGTGTTTACATCCAGGACAGCTGGCCAGGGTGTTGGAGAATGTCCCGAGCTGGCCGCTAAACTCCAAATCTTCATGGGAAACTACTTCAGTAGCCTTCCATCAGAAGACAGAGGTACAGAGCTGCCGCCTCTCTTCTCATTGCTGAAACGCCCGTCTATCTCTGACTGGCGTTTTTGCTTTTTAGGTCGTGTGCTGCTGCAGATGATCCAGCAGCTGGGCTCCAAACACTGGTGTGCAGTGCCCCTCCTCTTTCTCTCTCAGGCCCTGTCCAAACTCTCTCCAAGCCCACTGCTGGGGGTCGCCGGGCTCGCTGCCCTCAGGTGGCGCAACTCGATGTTTAAGCTCAGACAGACTGATGGGTGATATGGATGCTCATTGTGTGTGTGTGTGTGTGTGTGTGTGTGTGTGTGTGTGTGTGTGTGTGCGTGTGTGTGTGTGTGTGTGTGCGTGCGCGTGGTTGGAAACCTAATGCAGCCCAGCGTGTTGATTGATTGATTGATTGATTACTGATTAGAAGAGCTGGCTGCGGCTGTGGGACAGTAAACCGAGAATTCCCGCCGCGCTCCCGCTGAGCTCTCCTCCTCAGACCGGAAGCGTCCCGACCCGCTTTGGGGTTTTTGTGTTTTGCGGTTCATCGGTTGGCCGCCGCCTCCGAGCGTGGATATCGATTGGTTTATGCAACAGCAGCAACGTTGGGAGGCAGGCGAGTGGGAGCGCGAGGCTGAGACCCTTCAGCTGTGAATCACAACAAACAAACACGGGGAGGAACTATTTTAGGGCCCAAAAAAGAGAAAGACAATGGCGGCCTCGCACTCCGCCCACCAACGCCGCTGCCGCTGCGGCGGCGTGTGGGAGGCCGCCGCAGCGGCAGGAAGCTCGGAGGCCGTGCCAGATTAAAACTGCAGGCTGAGGCATGTAGGTGTGTGTAGGTGTGTGTAGAGCTCCACCTGGTGAGCTATTTTAAAAGTCACCACGCACGCACACACACACACACACATACACACACACACCCTCAGGCTTCATGAATCTGGATAGAGACATGCTTGCAGGAAACAAGATGGCTGATGAGTGAAACACTGACGATTAATGGATGAATGGATGAACGGATGAATGGATGAATGGATCAATGGATCAATGGATGAACGGATGAACGGATGAACGGATGAATGGATCAATGGATCAATGGATGAACGGATGAACGGATGAACGGATGGCCTGACTGGACTTCTGACTCTCAGCTTTTCAGTGTCATGGACTCTACAAACGTGAATAACGAAGATTTTAAACCAGGATGACCGCTGCCGGGGACGTGGACGTGGACGAGGACGAGGACGTGCTCGTGGACGTGGACGTGCTCGTGGACGTGGACGTGGACGTGGACGTGCTCGTGGACGTGGACGTGCTCGTCATGACTGACGTGTCCTCATCTCATTTTATTGCTTCTGTCTGTTTGTTTGTTTGTTTGTTTGTTTAATTCAATTGAATTTATTTGAATTTCAGTTGTTTTAACCTTTTGTTCATTTTATTTCCTTGAAAATGTTTGTCTTATTCTAAATTTATCAATTTAAATGTATAATTGTTCTTTTATTAATTCATTACATTTCATTTATCTATTATTTAATTGTATTTAATATCTTAAATTTACAGTCGTTTTTATCTTTTTCCCAAACTATTTTTCAAAACCATTTATTTATTCCATCATTTTATTTCATTTTATTGTTTTAAATTTGCATAATTTTTTCTACTTCTCTTATTTTATTTCTTTAAAGCTCTTTCTCTATTTATCTATTCAGAATCATTTGCTTTTCCCGCTGTTGTTAGCGAACGCCAGAGTTTTTAAATAAAGTTGATCCAGTGACTGACCTGTTTGACCTTGCTGAGCTCCTCCTCCATCTGATGGTGAACCCTCTGAGACTCCACCAGCTGCTCCTGCGGACCACAGCATGGCGGGTGGGAGTCAGTAAGGTCGCCATGGCGAGAGTAAGGTCGCCATGGTGAGAGCATGGCGAGAGCAAGGTCGCCATGGCGAGAGCAAGGTCGCCATGGCGAGAGTAAGGTCGCCATGGTGAGAGCAAGGTCACCATGGCGAGAGTAAGGTCGCCATGGCGAGCGGTGTGGAGCCCCAGGCCGACCTCAAGATGGCGCCTGCAGATGGGGGCCCATCTCCCTGCATGATGTCATAGAGGAGGCAGCGTGTTGCCTTCAAGGACACTTGACACGTCGGGTTTCCGCGTTTTTACCTGCAGCCTCTTGATCTCCCTCAGGGCCTCGATGTGCTCCTTCCTCAGACGCTCCATCTCCTCCAGGTCATCCGAGTCCGACAGTGATGGCTGCGCGCGCACACACACACACACACACACACACACACACACACACACACACACACACACACACACACACACACACAAATGACATAAATGGTTGGAGTCTTTTTTGGAAACTTCACCTGGATTCAAATTTCATTTGAAATATGAAGAATCAAATCAAGAGCTGCGATGAGTCTTTGAAGAATGACCGTTGTTTTCAGTGGGGATGCAGTATCCATGATGCAGTATCAGTGTTGTGCTATCGGTGATGCAGTATTGGTGATGCAGATTCAGTGATGTGGTATCAGTGATGTGGGGTGATGCGTTATTGTTGATACAGTATTGGTGATGCAGTATCGGTGACACGGTAGCGGTGATGTGGGTTGATACGGTAAAGGTAGTACATTATTGGTAATGCAGTATCAATGTTGCGGTATCCATGATGCGGTATCGGTGATGCATGTTGGCGATGCGGTATCGGCCATGTGGTATCAATGTTGCGGTATCCATGATGCTGTGCGGTGATGCAGTATTGGCGATGCAGTAGTGGTGATGTGGGTTGATTCGGTAAAGCTGACACAGTATAGGTAACGTGGTATCAATGTTGCGGTATTCATGATGCAGTATCGGTGATGCAGTATCGGTGATGCAGTATCGGGCCACCATCGATCGCCACTCTGACTGAATGACTCGCCAGTGAAGCAAATCTTTACATCCTGCTGATTGACTCAAACGCTCCCCCCGCCCTCCACCGGGGGCACCAGCACGTCGATGTCAGTCAATCGGCGTTGATACTCCGCCGCGCCGCAGCACAGCGGGGAGGAGCAGCGCTCCGGCACGCCACACCAGCCCATTAGCAGAGGCGGCGGCCCATGTGCCGAGCCTCCTGCTGCCCCTCGCCGCGCCTGCTCTTAATGAAGCCGGCTGCCTCGCGAGAGGGAAACAACTCCAGCACCACTTCACTTTTAGCGGGTTTAGCCGTAAAAGCTGGTGTATTTAAACCTGCTCCTCCATGACGGACGCGAGCGACTAAAGCGCCGCCGCCTGCAGAGGGCGGTGTGAGGCGGCTCTTACCCGTGGGTGGGTGGGTGACTCCAGCACACTGGACAGCTCATCAGATGTGACCCTTGACCCCGGACAGGTGACAGCCCGCTCCTCCAGCTGAGGCCTGAACAGCTCCCTGGTCAGGCTCTCGAAGTCTGATAAGATAAGATAAGATAAGATAAGATAAGATAAGATAAGATAAGATAAGATAAGATAAGATAAGACAAGACAAGACAAGATAAGATAAGATAAGATAAGATAAGATAAAATGCAACTGTCATATATTTACTGATAGTGAGATAACTATTATAACTATTAGATATATATCCTCCCAGTGTGACCCAGTACAGTCCAACAACAGCGTCACAAACTACAGTCCCAATAACAATCATTCAAACATGTCAACACCTCTCTCACACACATTCAATCACAATCCAACATAAAACTCCTCCTGAAGGGAGAACTGATTGCAGGGCTGTTGTATTATACTCTATGGTGGACACGCGGTGGTCGTAATCTTATGGCTGATGTGTTGTATTATACTCTATGGTGGACACGCGCTGGTCGTAATCTTATGGCTGATGTGTTGTATTATACTCTATGGTGGACACGCGGTGGTCGTAATCTTATGGCTGATGTGTTGTATTATACTCTATGGTGGACACGCGGTGGTCGTAATCTTATGGCTGATGTGTTGTATTATACTCTATGGTGGACACGCGGTGGTCGTTTGATACTAAAGTCAGTTTGAGGACTATGAAAGAGTAATATGACCAAGAGTAGAGTATAAAAAAAGAAATACTGAAAAACTCATAAAGATACTGCATTAATGACAAACGTCAGTTAAAAAGAAATCATACGTGTCAGAGTCAGAGTGAAAATAAGCTGATTGCAAAACTGATTCATTTTCTGTCATTGGATTAGCACATAGCTAATATTGCGTATCATACCATATCGTATTCTATTTTTCATAATTTGCCTCTTTAGCCTTTATAATCAACTCAGATTCCATTCATGTAGGAGAATGGAGGCTTTGTTTACTTTAACTGGCAAATCCACATGCAGGAAAGATACTTAGCAGCTGCAGAAGATTCAGCAAAGCTGCAAACATGCTGAGTCATGCCGGGGGGCGGGGCTGTAGCAGGTGAGGCGGGGTCTGCTCTTACCTGTGAAGGCCACCGTTCCTGCTGCGTCGGCGTGGAGACGAGAGCGGAGCGCCTGACGCTGGGACTCTGAGGGCTTCACGCTCAGCAGCTCCAGAGCCTGAACACACACACACACACACACC